>OZ007572.1:7818712-8111212 GCA_963931925.1 Onchidella celtica
GAACAAACACTTATATTGCTGACGGTGGTCTCTAAGACAACAAGGACACTGTTGGAGAACAGGAATCCCAGGCTTCAAGAGGGACAGAAAGGAGAAAAGGAAGAGTAAAAAATCCTATTGACAAAGGTTATCCATTGCCTGAGAAGCTATCGTCAGGAAAGCGTATCTCCATAGAAAAGGTCAGTGTACTTGAAGTTAACCGTGGTAATTCATAAACTGTAACAGGAGCCGTTTCACCACGTAGAAACGGAACCATTGTTCTAACGGATCGACTCGGTCATCATGAACAGAGATGTTCTAAGAATGTTGTCACAAGTACGTCCGTCCGCCATGTTTATTGCCCTAGGGTAACGTATTTTAAAGCCTTTTGTGACTCCAGAGCTAGAGAGCTCTTCTCAAAATACTCCTAACAACACCAGTACGTAATTATTCTAACAGATTTTCTTGTTTTCTTCCTGTTTTTTGTTTGTTGTTGAGAGGGTAGGGGGCAGGGTTAGGGGTTCGATAAAATTTAGGGTTGAGGATAAGGACGGTGTTAGGTACGTATGTAAGTACGCGCCCCTAGCGCAAAACGCTTGGGGTACGTATGTACTTATAAGGACAGCCATATTATAAAGTGACATGAAATTTCGCTATTGGGGGCGGGGGAGGGGGGGATGGGGGGAGAAGAAATAGAGGAGCCACAAAAGGCAACAATTGTAGAGTTGTCGGAGATAGAAATTAGTACCGTACCAGTGCACTGTGCAGTGTCCAGTTTACAGGCTGATGCAATGAATGGGTAACCCCTTTACTCTTCGCAACCTTAGTTCCTATTTGTTCCAACTCCACTGTTTGCACAACTGAGAAATTCGATGCTAAACGTTTGTGGCTTCAGCACTATGAAAATGAGTGACTGGCCTTGTCCCAACATCCGCTCCGCTATCGTTACGGAAAATGAAGAGTGAAAAACTCTCTTGGCCTCCATAGCGGTGAGGAGCGAAGCAGAACGGATGTTATGGACAAGTATGCAGAGGCAAAGAGTATTTTACGTTTTCATATCTCATTTTCCTTAAAATAGCGGAGCGGAGCAGATGCTGTAGACAAGACCACTAAAATAGCTTGATATATGCCACAACCCATTTTAACAAGTGCCAAAGAGTGCATTTGATATACTTCTTCTACATACAAAAAGATCTCCAGCTTTTCAGAAAATGGAGAAAGAACAGACACGAACTAAGGTCGGGCATTGTTCGACCCGTCCGATCGCCGAGATATAAAACAAGACTTACATGTCAAACCGACAATTTTATAGGATACACAGACATCATTTGGCTTTGTGTCCAAGTTAATTCTTTGTTCAATTTCGACTTTGTGACAATAACAACAACAAAAAAACGAAACCAGTCATACAATTATAAGCCAGATAGAAAGACGGAACACGTTTCATTCTATAGTTATCATATTGAAAAATGAATCTGACATAGATTAGCCTACACAGTCTTTGTCCATAACGCAGTAGACAGTCATGAACTCGGTATAGCCGTGGTTCTAGAAGATGTCAGGAAGTTAAAGGCCGAAACATCTAATGAAAGAATCCACTCTTCCTCTGAAGATTGTCATCTGCCTCGCTCCGACTGAGGAGTTTCTTACCGCTTACCCTTTCCAATCTTGAGAAACCTAAAATAAACTGTGCGAAAGAGCAAGGAAGTGTAGAGAATCTCGAGCTGGCTTTGTTGACAATCAATTTGCCATCCTAGCGAACAACACACCACCCTCTTAAGAATCAGGGTGACTTCATTAAAACGAGATAACCTAATTTCCGGAGTTCGAAAGTGTCATTTTCCCACAAAATATTAAACTATTTAAATTTTTAGCGGGCACCCAAGTCCAAACGGTTTCATGTTACTACAGCGAGTGTTCTGCTAAACGTTCCTGATTATTTGAAATCTGACATCACAGATTGAAATGTCTCCGCTAGACAGTGTTTCCTTACAACTGTAATGAAAGATTGTATATATAATAGTAACAAAGCAATATCCCACAGTGTTTGTGTGATACGGTACTAGATTAAATTGTGAGTCATGACAATCGCTGTCACGGAGCCTGTTGGTTTTCACAGATCATCATCAGCTGCCCTGTCTGGAACAGACATTGGCGATCTTGGCTCTCCACTCGGATCTGTCAAGAAGGAGTTGTTGTTGTAACGTTTATTTGTTGTCCATGAATTAAGACTTTCAGTAAAAGTTTTTCACTGCCTACCCCTGCTTTTCCTTCGATCTTCCCTGTGACTGCTAGATGTTCGAGGCTCCTGAGGCGACAGATGTGTCCTAAAAATTTCAGTTGCCCCTGTCTTATTGTTTTAATTAATGATCGTTTCAGATTAGACTCTCTCAGTACTGACTTATTTGATTTTTTCTCCATCCATGACATTCTCAATATTCTTCTAATAAACTACATCTCTGTGGCTTCTAGTTTTCCCTCTATTTTTTTGTTCATTGTCCAACATTCACATCTGTATAAAAGCACTTACCACACATATGTTTTCAAGACTCTGATGTTGGTGGTCGTTGATATTATATGTCTGTTCATTAATATTGGTCTCATTTTTTGGAATGAATCTTTGGCCATTACTATTCTTTTCCTTATTTCACTTTTGCTCCTATCATCTTTGGAAGACACAAAGACACACACATAGTTACTGTAGTGCACTGCATTATACAGGGTCTGTACCATCTCCTACCATCAAATAGCCTAGATATTTGAATTTTGTAACTTTTTAGATTTGCTCTCCTTTGCTGACCACATTACATTTCGGGTTGATTGTTTTTTTCGGAGACTACCATACATTCTGTTTTTTTTAGCGTTGAAAGACAGTCCCATTTTTTCACTTTCTATAACAACTGTGTCCAGAAGTCTCTGAAGTTGTTGTTCCGATTTTGCCATTATAATTGTGTCATCTGCATAATGATCTAAGGTTATTAAGATTTTCTCCATTTACTTTAAGGCCAGGGATGTCTTCTAGGTTCCTGAGGATCATCTCGCTGTATAGATTAAAAAAAGATCAGGTGACATCACGCATCCCTGTCTCACTCCTATTTTGATTTTTTTTTTTTTTGAATTCACTATGTTCTCCTTCTATTCTTACGGCTGCGCTTTGACCCCAGTGAAGATTTTGGATATCCCTCAGGTCTTTGCTGTCGATGTCTAATTTTTCCAAAATTTTAAATATTTCTTAATGCTTTACCTGGTTGAAAGACTTAGAGTGGGCAATGAAGCAGAGATGCAGGTCCTTTTGCACTTCTATGCATCTTTCCATGATCATTGATAATGTACAGATGGCATTTCTGCTACCTATATCGGGTACAAAACCAAACTGCGTTTTGGATAGTTCTGGTCTCAAGCTTTTTCGTACCCGAAGCATCAATATCCTGAGCAATATTTTAGTAAAGTAACTCATCAAACCGATTGTTCTGTGTAACTCGCATTCTTCTGTGGCTCCTGGTGTTTTAGGTAAGGCTATAAAAACTGATGTACATACGTCATCTGGGATTTTGCCGCTGTCATCTATTGTATTTAGAAGTTTTCTTGTCATATCTGTTCCTAGATCCTCTAGAGCCACGATTACTTCTATTGCTATGTTATCTGGTCCTGTTGCTTTTCCCTGTTTCATTTTATTTACTGCTGTTTCTGTTTCTTCCCTTAGGATCGGTGGACCTTCCATGTTTTCCTTGATTTCAGGTTTCTTTCCTCTGTTGTCCCTAAAAAGATAGCTGAGTGGTTAAGCTTTAGAGTGATCCTAAAGTGCCTATTATGATAGTTATGTCGCTTCCCTTGCCACGGATACGGAATAGGACTTGCTGTTGCTGTCTGTTTGTCCTTCTGTCTATCTTTCCTTCTGTCAGTCTCTCTGTTTGTCTATTTACCTGTCTGTTTGGGTGCCTGTCTGTCGGCCTTGTCTTCAAATGTCCATTTGTCCAGGAGTCTGTCTATTGTCCGTATGTGTTATAATAATCAACTTAAAACCAGACGCCAATGACATATGTAGTAATCAACTTTCAGTACGGTATCCATGCCGGCCTAATGCGAGATGCCATGACCCTGTATGCCGATGCTGTAGAGTCTGCCTTGAGAAATGGACAAGATCCCAGGAACGGTTCTCGTGTTGTCAAATACCTGAGTGACGTCACTATACAAGGTGAGTGTTTGGGATTCAGTGGTAATATCAATATCTCTGGTTTGTTTAGCAACTCATTCAAATTTATGCTGTGTTTTCATGTGTGCAGAAACGGAGACGGCATCGGAAACGTCAAAAATCCATCAAGTAGTATAAAGAAAGAATGTTTCCAAGTGTACATACATATGAAAACCCAGCTTAATTCTCGCGATCTTCTAAAGATCACAAAAGTGACTGAAAGAACCGCTGACACAAAGCCCGTCATCGGCATACTTCACTGAGCAAAGACATTAGTTTGTGAAAATTAGATAACTCAATGTACCTGAAATACTGTTACCTATTTGACACCCATATGCCGCGGAACTCTTTTATTCTGTCGAACCATTGTGAAACTTTTCGACCCTCCTTCGACCTCCAGTAAATAGATAAATAGACATTACAAGTAAATAAATAAATAGTTGGCAACTAGAATGTCTGGTGTCCAAAATAGTTAAATCAAGAAAAGCGAGTTTGAAATTTGTAATTTTAGCGAAAATTCAAGTAATGGCAATAACTTCAACACGGTTACATGAATACTTTTCATTGGTTTATGAAATAAAGTCACACACTTTGTGTCTTGGGTGGTTACAGGCATTTATGAGCAATGAATCAAATTGCACATGACACACTCTTGTCGATAGCCCTCAAAATAAATAAATCCCATTCTTTTTGTTCAGAAAGTTTAAGTAACTTTATTATGCTCGTATAGGACAAGGTATAAAACACAATACATATTTAATCCTCCCACATGATCACTGCGAACTGTAAAACTGAGTTGCGACAAAGACAGACAAACATGGGGATAAATGGAGAAGACAAGTATATTGATACTGGTATCTGACTCTCTTCCAGGTGTGACAGGTCGAGTACATATTAAATCAGATGGAAGTCGAGAATCACATTTTATGTTACATAATCTACAAGACGGATGTTATGTTCCTGTGGCCCGCAGTGCTGATGAGTGAGTAACTTTCGTATTTATTCATGCACGCAGATTTTGTTTACTAATATGTTTCTTGGAATTACTGTTTGAGTACATAGAAAAACGGATATGCGTGTAGGTTCAGGTTTTTTTTTTTTTTTTAAGGGTGTGTTTGTTTGTTGGTTCGTACCGTTTGCATTTTGGATTCCGTGCATGTCCAGTTGTATTGGAATTGAATATGCATCTAGGTGTTTGTATGTGTGTGTGTGTGTGTGTGTGTGTGTGTATGGTCGAGAGTGCGATGTTGAAATGTTCATTTACAGTGTTTTAAGTGTTTGCATGATGTCATGGTGTTCTTAATGTTAGAACGGACGTCTAAAGTTTCTAAATTGTTGGTATTTGTTCACTCTTTCGGTTACTTTTGGCAAAATGGCATGATTGTTATATTTATGTTGCTGTTTTGGTAAAGTTTGGATGTTGCTTGCAACCCTCGTTGGTAGTTAATTCATGCTTTTTTCAGTAATTCCTTCGTGCAGATATTAGTGAAAATCGAATGGGTATGACCTAGATTCTGGCGCTTTTGTCTATGAGACATAGAGAGGGTTAGAAACATCTCTGACTAGTTTGTCGGCGGAAAGTGATAGGACTAATTTAACTTAAACATGCCCAACTGCAGGCAGAGTGTATGTATTTATAGAGAGATCTCACTTCCCGCCAAATCGCGGAACTAGGTCGCTCCGTAACAAGAATTGAAAGAGACCGTCTTTACCAAAGATAGTGTGCATATCTGTTTACAGTGGTATGTTCATATTTTTGAGCTGATTGAAACTATTTAGAGCAGTTTGTAAGATCTTATGCCCCGTGGAAATGCGCAAACGGGTATTTGTTTACCGCAAAGACCTACTTTCCGCTCCATGCTAAAAGTGGTTTCGTAGAGCCCCCCCCCCCCCCCCCGTGTCTCGCAGTGCAAATGGACCAATAGTGAAATCTCTCTATACATACATACATACTCTCTGGTGCAGCCACGCGAGATCTGGAAGCAAAGTAAAAAGTCTGATGTTAGGGGACCGTGGCATTTCCATAGTAAGCTATAGATAAGTGAGCATATTCAGTATTTTCTCTATTCGGCTTTGTAAGCAGACCACGGTCCCCCACCAGCTAGAAAGCCCAAAAACAACCTGGCAAACAACCAGAATGTATCACATTGCTAGGATTCTTCAGACCGTAAAGTGGTTAACAAGCAATGAGTGTCCAGCGCAATTTTCACATACGATTAACCCTATACATTTCGGCACTCGATTGATTGTCTGAGTTATCCAGTGGCACGAAGGAAATCTGGGGGAAAAAATCAGACAAAACATTGGTGACGCAATAGGGATTGGTATGAAGTTGAAACGTGGTCAAAGTAAAGTTGTATTTCGCAAAGTTAGCAATAAACAACAATATAACTATACAATAAAAAAAAGGGATATACACTACAAGATATTTCATATTGAAAATACAAATAAAATACAGAAACATTAAGAGACAGTATTACATTTACAAAAATTTATTAAAATTGCATGTAGTGTAACAGTGCAGGTCATCCTGTTTCATGTGGATGTAGAAAGATCAACATTTGTTAAACACCACAACCATGCTATGTTCATCATGAAAAAGGAAGCCAGGGGCATGCTTTCTTATCTTGTTGGGGTTAATTTTGTTGAAGTATCAGCTCTGTAATTCTCATTTATTTACTGGGCCATGCATGATGCCAAAACTGGCTATAACAAAAACAGTATTAAATACACCAGTGCTATGCGTTCACTGTGATTTTACATCGTTGTAATGTCATAGCATGGACGCTGCCAGATTATAGGTGTTCGTAAAAATTAATGTCTTTTTAATCATTACGCTAACGTACTTTTCCAATTTCTACTTCCTCTACAATATTATTAAAACAATTATTATTAAATAGAATTTCAAATACTGGAATTCTGTGGAATTTTAGATTTGAGATTTCAATCTTTTTAAGTAAAATGGCTGAATTTCATTAGTTTGATTCCATGATCTGAGATTAATTTGGTTTACTTGTTTTTTACTGGGGCCGACAATGCAGTCAGTAAGTCATTGTGTAATTGGCATAATTGTATTTAACGAACTGTGCAAATGTATTAAATTACTGGGCTTCACTTGGCTTTAGTGACACGGATCCGAGGTTAGTGTGTATGCTCAACAATAAATGTTCACTGTGAATTATGTATTTTTGTCCTTTCCATTGTTGTTACTTTCCTTTGTTCTCTCTCGTCATCGGGCATATTTTGCTGACATTTTGCAGAAGGTGTGAATGAACAAACTATTTTTAAAAATGTCGTTTGGCTGAAACAACTATAACAATAACTCAAAACGGAGACTTATCAGAAGGAGAAAATAGAAAACTTTATGAATCAAGATGATATTAGTATTAATTAAAATGTTACATATACATCAACTTATGAATGTAATTTTGCACTTTTTTCAGCATTTTTCGTTTCTGTCTTCATTGATTATCCCTTCTCTTTTCTCTCTAATTGTACACTCCTTACAGCAAAGGGGGAAAGGGGGTGGGGGTGTCTGTCCTGTCCCCTCCACCTTTCCTGAATAATATACTTTTATTTTTTTAATCTACTTTTCAATTTTTTCAAACAAAATCCCAGCGACAGATCTACAGGCCTAAACAGGCCTAAATGGAGCACGTTTCCAGCGAATTGGCTCCAAGTCAGTGTGTTCTAGGTCTACTGGTTTTTTTGTTACATCTAATTTTCTCTTGTGTGGGGTTTTTTGTTTTTCTTTACCTGAGCCCTTCCTAGAACTGGCAGACTAGCTCTATATGTTGTTGAATGAATGGCAGATTCCTCTTAGACAAATACTAGATAAAAGCACTGATAGAATCCTGAAACAGTAATGAAATATGGAAGTAATCTTTAAGGCAAGAAAAACACATACATGCAGCAGCGCCAATGTTTATAATTACCCGGCCTGCTCGATGGACCAAACTGAAAGATTCCTTTTGTCTCATTTAATAGTGCAAGACAACATCAAAACTTAATTATTTATCACAACTTTCGCTGCGGTGAACGTGATTAAATTAAAATTCTTTCCACAGATAAAACCGCTAAGGAAATGTTATTTATCTTGTCAATCTAAATGATGTATTTGAATATGCGTGAGCCACGGACAGTATCATTATACGTTGGAGACATCCTGTTAAAGTGACATTGGGAATGGAAAGGAATCAATATTTTCTTTAAGACCATCACAGAAGATGGCAGTTGTTTCCGTACATCCTATTCACAGGCCTCTTTCATGTTTGATTTCTTAGCTCTGTGTAAGTACATCACCGAGTTTCAATGATTTAACGCAGTGCTGCAGAACAGAGTGTTATTTAAGCATGCACTCCAATGTTTACATGTTCATTTTATAGACGAAGAGTTATTTTTATTCAGTCATTTTCCCATATTCTGATCTCTGATATCAATATGTCACGCAAGAGGTGTAAATATTTGAAAAGTAATGCATGTATGAATTATCTCCAATTACCTCAGTGGCATTCTTTTCTGATTATCTCGCTGCGGGTGGACGTCTTTCATTCTCTGAATTTCCAAACTCTATTGATCTGCTGAAGTACCCACACACTTGGCACATCAGTCCCGAAAAAGACACGTTATATGCATCCCGAATTTGAAGGAAGTAATATTATGTGAGGGATATATTCACTCTTGTAAAAGGTGTCCCGAGAACAACCCGGTGCACTGGAGTAATGGGACATTGGACAATAGGACAAAAAGCAGTAGGACCATAGTAATAACAGGACAATGGATATCGGCTTGACTTTTTTCTTCTATTGTCTGCTGCGCATGTGTTCATAATATATCACGAGTTTACAGGTCGGGTGTTCTGATGGAACCTAATCAAGTGAATGTTTGCACAGTGTGGGTATGCCAAGAAAACAAAAGAAAAGTAATCAAAAATGGTACGGTTTTGTTGATTTTTTAAAAATTATTGTGTTTACATTGCTCAGTTTTTACCCTTACGCTCATCATCAGCTGTCCCAAACAGTACGATGAAACTTGGGCTAATTTGACCTGTAAAATTACCCAAGAGAAGCAAAAGGACGTACGGTAAGATCTCTTTTTAAGCTGGTGGAAAAACGGATTAGTCCAAATACTGAATTTTGTTTGCTTCCAAGTTTCCAGTTGTCCCCCCGTGGTGATGTACAGTGATCTGAAGTTGATGAGTGCAAATTTGGAATGAGTCGACATTCTATGATGAGCATAGTTAACTTAGAAATCATGCGACGATCACTTTAGTAAGAGCCCAGACAAAGAGGCTTCGGTCTCCTTTCACGTTCGGCAGTTTTGTCGAGTGACGTCAGTCTCATCCTGCTGAAAAGCTGACAGAATGTCAAAAAGAACCTTCAAAGCACCTGTTACAGCACATAGTGCATCCGCTTTCGTCTCGTTTCGTGTTTCAATCCGTCTGACATCTTTCGGCATCCGATGCGAAAGTGGAACGAAACTGAAGGTTCTAATTCTGAGAGGAAGAAAAAAAAAAGATTGTCATATAAATGGGACAAAACAAAAACTAGTAAAATCGCAACTTGACATTATTTCTGTCCCTGTATTTACTGAAATGGGAATGGCTGCCTGAAATGGGAATGGCTGCCTGTCTCATTTGCATTAGGACATTATTAAATTTACCAATAACATACCAAGAAAGTGAACTCAAAGTGGACTAGCACTGGTTCTCATATCATCACCTTATCCATTGTCATTGCATAATCTTATTCTTGCGCGAATGGGATCATTGTCCCTGAATGGAGCACTGTAAGAGGAAATGCAAAAAAAAATAAATCTTAGGCTAGTTAAAAATAGTTTGCCATTTTGCCATTTAAATGCTTCATCATAACCCGGGGCCATGCTATTGTTTGAGTTCGTAATGATAACATAATATACACCACCTACACTACACTTGAACCTTAAACATAACGATTACAATTATTCTTCATTTCGTGTGTTTTAGAAGATCGTCATTTGTTTTTTAAACTTTATTACGTAGAAATCAATAATTTGGCGGGGAGCGTGGATTAATCCAGTTAGTTTCTGGCAAACAAAAAATCATAAGATCTTCCTTTGGCGTTTATTTATTTATTTACTTATCTTTCTATACCAAAGAACCGAAGAACATTGTGTGCGTATGTGAAGGAAGCAGTGTACGGAGAAGTCCAATAATGATTTTAAAAAGATCACACACAAAAAAAAAACCTTTAAAAATTGATCCAGTCAAAAGTATCCACGAAAGGTATTGACAAAGAGCTCCACTAAATTAATTGAGACCACAAAGTTTTTCTTGCTCAAATTGCGCTACAGATTCCAAATTTGCAGTCTGTCCGACTCTCACTGCTAATCTAGTAGCTAGCCATCCAATTCAACATTATCATAACCCAAACTGTCTTCTCTGCACTACGTAGACCTAACCATAACTTTTTTGTTACATGTTTACATTCATATATTCAATTATATATACATTATCTTAATATGTGTTTTTATATCCTGGCTATACTGTTACTTGTTATTACTTTTGCTATGATTATTATCATCCTATCACTATTCACCAAAACCCAAATTTTCAGCACTGACTTTTAATAAAGGACAAAATCTGCACAATGAAATGTTTATCTTGTATTGGAAATAGGTAGTTCAACTTTCACTTCAACTTTTTTTGTTTGTTTTTGAAGCAGCTGTTCAAGGATAACAATATTGGAAGGACAGTTACCAGGAAAATATATCGTTGTCAGTATACATATGAAGAGATTAATTGCGGAAGCGTTACTTTTGTTCTGACACGACAGGGATGCAAGGAAATGTTGAAAAGCTTTGTGAAGATAATTTCATAATTGTGCAAATCGTGGAAGACTGGCTAATATATGCTGCGAAAGCACTCTAGCGTCATGAGATGGAGATGCTTAGCTCTGGCAGAGCGCCTTAAGATGAGCAAGAGGTTTTGTTGTTGTTGTTTTGGGGAATTGCTAATTCATTGGTTTTAATGCCTTTCTTGTGAGCTTGGTAGGGTTACAAGAGGAAAATAATAAGCTTATTTCTGGATTTGAAAATAGTTTTTGGGGGTTTGGCTATTTTCTATTCTGATAGTAAAGGTTTTAGAGTAATTTAGGCAGTCCAGTATGGCAGGAAATAGGTTTTCTCTCCGTGTCTAGGTGAGTATGCTTATTACAGTTTGTTTTTCTTCAGAAAAATGTTGAAATATCAGCCTTTAGGGCTGTGTCCAGACATCGCCGACACAATATAGTATTTCAAGGGGTATGATAGTTGGCATGCTCGTGAAGAAAATAGGTTGTATTCGAGACGCTGTTTTGCGCAGGAACCAGGCTGTGGATATATTCAGATCAGGAAAGTCCACTTTGACCATTTCAACTCTGGGCAATAAAACGCACTGGACCCTAAGATAGATAGAGAATAATGCAGCAGCATGGGTTCAATTTGAAAATGGGAATGACAATACAACGGCCCGATATGCAGAACAGGAAGCTGATAAATAGGATGGCCAATCACCGAGAATTATTCCACATTTTTCCAATATTTGTCTATTTTGACAACAAAAAAGAAATGATAAGCTTTAAGTGTGCTCAACATTTAGACTCTGATTCGGTTCGTAAACTAAAACCGTCTGCATTAAACAAAATCGCACTATGAATTAATAACGTCCGTTGTCCTCCGAGACACAGAATACCGAGACGAACCATTCCTTCTCTCACTATATGTCCACAAATTACGCGCGTATAAATACTCTTTGTAGTTGAATTATGAAGGGATGTGGTGCCAATTGTTGCATTGCTGACATCGATGATACGCTCGCAAGTGGACGGAATGAATATGATGATGAAATGATTGTCTCTGTATCCTGTGTCCCGGTTGTCCTGTTACAGAAGTTTTTACCATGATTTATAGTGAGATCAACTTCCCGTGTTGTCTTCTCAGCTAAGCACTACCTGCCGTATTCTTAAACGTTTTCAGCAAAATATACACTGGATAGTGAGATGTACTCTCGCATTGCAACGGCTGCGGACATCGTTTATTTGCAAACACGAGCATATTTTGGCCTCCCACTAAGGCTTGCTTACATATGAAGTTTATTGTATGATATCAAACCATACAATCTGTCTAAATATACGAGTATGCACGCACACAAAGTACAATATTGTCATTATAATTATAATTATGGTGATGACACTAAAGTTCTTTATATGTGCCCAATCTGTAATTATCTACAGCAATCATATGTACACCTATAAACACATATATACACCTATAACCAATTGCTATGTGGCATATACAACCACAAGTGACTTTCGCTTGTGATGATGTTTCAACTACACAGCCTCTAGATTTGTTTTCTTTCGTTTTTGTTTTTAAGTATGGGCAAATTATGCTCATACTAGCTAACACGTAACATATTAACCTATCGTGCACACCCTATACCATGTATACTATTAATGCACCGATGTGCCACGTATAATCTTATCATGAATTGTCTTTCTTTGCACATATATCGTTTTTCTTTCTAGACAATATCAATATGGTTCTTGTGCAGTGACGTAATTCTTTCTATGAATCTGTATTATTATTATGCCAAGTTATGGGAAAAATAGAAAACCACACCATCTGTGGTATTAAGTCATGCATTTGTATGTTATTTGTCCAAACGACATGACATAATGATTTACACATCCACGCGAACTTGTTTTCTGCGTGAAAATGCGTACTGAACTTCATTATGCATCATTTTCAATTTGTGGGAACTGTTGATTTACATCATTGTGAAGTTATAGTTATATCACCAGATGCCTTGTTGTTTTTTAAATACATTTTGTGGAAGTTAAATTTCCTGCTCAAAAATCACATTGTTTTGTATTAAAAATTTCATTTTTCATGAAACACCCAACAAACCATAAACCTTATCTGGTTTATCTCATCATTTTCAAAATCGTACCCTTTTTTTAAAAAATTAATGCGAAAGTTAGCAACTCACACTTTGCAAACAGTTTAAATTGCTGCAGCCTTCCGACATAATTATGTTTCTGGAGAGCTTTCAGATGCCATTTTGATTCTTGATCCGCCAGTGACCAAATAATTACTATTTTTATGTTCAACAATCAGGGGGTGCCTGCGCAAAGACCGTGTCGCCAGTTTTGTAAATTTTACAGGAGAGCGATTTGAAAGTTTGACATGAAGTATCAAATGTCTCTTACAATCTTTAAATCCTCATCAATAAGTAGGTCAATTAATTCGATAATAGAATCCGTATTATGTCAAAATATGGCATTTACCAAGGAGAATAAGAATAAAATTATGCAAGGAAAACAAAATTCGAAATTTCCGAGTTACAGTGTTTTGCGCAGGCCCCATTCGATATTATTTAAGAACGTTTCAGGAACGCATAAAGTGTTCGGATCTCAGTGAGTAAGGGCAACATCGTTTCTTTATTCTTCATTAAGTATTTTATCTCAATCACTCTATGAAGAAATAAAAATTGTGCATTTTGCATTTGAGAGATTGGCATAGATATAAAATGTAGCGGTACACTGTATTTGCAGTGATATTTTGGATTAGCGTTTGTTTGTTGTTTGTTTTTTTTTTTAAAAAGGACAATGATATCTTTTCAGTATTCGATAAGGGAGTTGTTTCACAATGGTCTGTCTTCTTTGCAATTAAAACTCACTCTGCTTTTACTTCTCCCACTTGAACAATAAAACACCGACTTCTGGAAGGGAGAGTAGGCAACCATCGAGCAGAATTTGTTTTAAAACATTTGAGATGCAAAAAAATATTAATGATTGTTTTGGTGTCATGAGAGTTGTGTATTGACACAGAAACGAGACAATGCGTATGGCAATCATTTGTCACTTTCATATGGAGGTTATTTCATCAGTTAATCAAGTAACTTATGAGGTACTGTAATATTTTATTTCTTTGAGATCTTTAATGATAACTTCATAGTAGTTATATTATGGAAATTATTATCTGTGACATTATATTTCTGTGATAATCATTGTATGATCTCATTTTATGATAGATATTATTTATATAATATAGTCATATTATACTACTGTTTGTTGTGTAGTATTTATACTTTACACCATGGTGTATCGACTGCAAGAAAAGTGATAACCTGAGATATGTTAAAGTTTTCGATGAAATATGTTCATTTAAGAGAGATTTTCTCGGAATTTTGGGAGTCTGCTGCAGCTTCTTGTTGGCTTTAGTCAACGATCTGTAAATAAAAGTATCAATTAAAAAATTAGATTTACCGCAGGAAATCATTATTAATTCGACAGCAGCAATATAATTATTATACCTTTAAATAGTGTAAGAACAGCCGCTGTTTGAACAACATTGTCATTACTACCTGCATTTCTTCCTATTTTGAAGTAGATTTTCTCTGATCAGTGTATACAACCTGTAAAGGGCGGCCATATGCATAATTAAACGATTGATAACTTTGATATTTTGAAGGAAAATGAAAGTTAAGTAGGTTTTCAGTGTGGCTAAATGGTGCTAATTGTTTAACTAAGTTATCACGCATGAAATTTAAATGATAACTGCAAACTACAATTTTCATGAGTGGAACTCGTTTTAGGGATACAGCCTTGTGACAATACAATGCATGATGCTATAAAAAGTACAACACTTCTTTGTTATCTAACAAGACTTTCGTTGTGATACATTATTTTACATTCTTACTTTATTTTATATCAAATCAAGATGTACTGGCTAAGTGTTGATCTCAATCCATGATGATCTATTTCTTCAGTCCCAATTTTCACAACTTACTGTAAGTGAACTAAGTCTAGTATTTTGAAAATAAGGTTTTCAAGGCTGTGTAGGAGCAGTGAAGAGGAAAGAATGATTATATTATGTACGGGTAGCTGTCGTCATAATTCATGAGTTCACCCCTACATTTACATTTAGCGGGAGAGCATTCATCTCCATGAACAACACTGTGGTTTGGCCCGGAGGCTCGACGGTTAAGCCCCTTGGGAAGCCTCGGTGTGGCTGGGACGGAGATCTGTGTGATGACGACAGTGAGTATATCAATTCACTGATCGAATAATTGATCAGTTCATTGCCCTGAGTCATGGTGTTAATCAATTAACTATCTGTGTAGATACTTGCCAATATTTAGTGTATTGTGCCTATTCCACAATTGGCATGTTTCATTTACACAATCAAATAGAAATTTACTCCTGCATGCAGTGCATTGCCGCCATTTTGAGTAAAAGCAATTTAAAAATCGGAGAAAAGAAACTTCCATGAGTTCAAGGGTAACCAAAGTAATGTCGACATGTCCAATTTTTCCCCCAAGACAAGAATATGATACGTCTATGCAACGCTGCTAAATATGATTACTGTAGAAACATCTGTTACTAGATTGTATTAATGTTTTGTAATAAATTGTGAGTGGATCTGGCGAAATCGGGTTCAAGGTGAATTTTTTATACGTCTGTAAAAAATCGAAATGAAATATTTTTTCGACGATTTCAAGCCAAATAGTTTAACTGAATGCAGAAAATGGCTAATCTTTGATTTTATAAGCAAATTTCAGTTTCCGTAGAAAATGTTTCCCACTTTAGAGGATTTTTCTCAGGAATTTTGTCTTTCATGCTAAGCCCGATTTCGCCAGATCCACTCATTACTATCATTAGCAACGTTGTCACAGTTGATGTTGTGATGTAAAGAAAAAGATATGTGAGTAACGCAATTGTTTTGTGACGTCAAAAGAGGAGAACAAATACAGAATGGTGTTCACTGTTTATTATCTATCACAATCTGTGCATAACAATATAACACTCCTACCATATCAAACATTATATCAACTCACTTAAGTATCTGATTAATGGGAAAAACTGATAGTCATTACAAAATCGTTATATATTTAAGGCCGTTCTTTGCTTTCTGCATAAATTCATATAATGATTGATGATATCGATATTGAGATATATTTCTGTACTGATTTGTTTGTGCTTGGATGAATTTTTCAGCAACTATTGTTATTGCCGCTACATCCACCGTTGCCGCTGTTGTACTCATCGCTGTGGTTGGAGGGCTCATCTACTGGAGGTCGGTACAATTAAGGCAATGTCCTACGTGCCCCCCCCCCCCCCGAAAAGAAAAGAACACAACATATTTAGGCTATTCAAAGTGTTTTGATTTAATTTTGATCTCTATTGATGTCCATCCGATGTACTGCCTTGTGTGTAAAGATCATTTCAAAATTCATTATTCTAGAGAACGCTTGACTGGGAAATTTTCTAATACAACTTTTTTCGTTTACAAACAATTGCTAATGTTTGCGTGAAGAAAAACAAACAAACAAACAAACAAAATACACACAAACAAACGACAAAGGCAACAACATCAAACATACAGACGAATATAATTGTATTTTGATAATACACACAAAATACTAATATTTGGCTAAGTGTACACATGTGAAGTTATTGTTGTTGAAACTCTAACACTCCCTACTGCTGCGATGCAACGACTTTTATACCACGCCAAATGTAGGACTTTTCCCATTCTCACGTAATCACGTAAAATTCCTCCTCAGAGAATGCGTCTTTCGCTGACAGCCCACTGTCAATCCGATCAAAGGGTTGCAGCGTTACTTTTACAATGTAAACCTAATACTTCCTCATAGGATTCCCCACCTCTGCTTATTTTCCCATTTCTACAACACATTTTCTGCCTGAGTTTTCAAGTTGTTAGCGTGACCTAAAATCCGTGCTTTCCATTAATGTTTGGCTGATGTAAAGTCCCCGGTGACAGGCCTTAACTCGCAGTTTTAGAAGACGGTTTTAGCACCTGTTTGAAAAGTAATTAATCAAACTACTGGAAAATATCAAAACCATGAATTCTCACTCAGGTGGGATTTTCCTTAATTTCAGATTGGTGTTTTTAGAATGGGCCACTGTTAGGTTAAAGGGAAATTGACTGTTTCATGACACCGGCATTTCCTATGGTTCTCTGTAACTTGTTCCGACCCTTTTCGGTGTCTTCGGCAAACTGTCCATCTTATAACTGAAGAGAGATGTCCAGCGACCTTTCTTTTCCTTTTGGGGACTTTAGCAGACCCTGTGCTAAAATGAGGGTTCGGTTGTCTTGTCGGCACATTTATTTCTGGCTCGACACAAAAGCTCCAAGCTAAATAATCGTTTCTGTCCATTTTAAAACTTCATCAATGGCATCAACATAGTAAACTTTTGCACATACTGTGGTTTATCAGTGTAAACCCCAAACTCGTCATTCTGTCAAGAGTGCATTGTCCTTGACAGACTGGAAAAACCCTATCAAAAGTGCAGGGAAAACCAGCAGCAACAACAACAACATTTACATTTACATTTCATGGATGTTTTATTTACCTGAACATAACGATTGCATCTGCTTCCATTATTCATATCTGTTTCTGACTGCTGTGTTTTTGTTTCCTAATATCCTGGAATATATAAAAATACAATGCATGATATTCAGGACCCCCCCCCCCCCCAGTGACAGGGCGATACGTGCATAACGTAACAGCCAACGTTGTTTAAGGCCCTTTACGTCACAATGCTGTTGTTGGGGGACCGTAGGTTGATTACCAGACCAAATAGAACAAAACAACCGAGCTGTTACACTGCCCAGCTATTGCTTACTGTGTAAAACATCACCGTCCCTTAGTGACAGCCTTGTCACAAAGGTAATTTAATGCTGAAATGAGACGGGCGGCCTTGACAACAAAGCAAATTGTCTACATCGCGTAATTATATCAACATCTTCAGGGATGACGAGTTAACGTTGCTTTAAATTCACATAATCTTGCCAAACACATCAATGTTCACTTGTAGAAACTGATGTCATCTAAGTGAAAACAATTTCAAAAAAATGATACAACTGACTCTTGCAAGTTCATCCCGACAGCATTGCACAATTCACTGGGCGACTGCACAGTAATTATATTTATTTGCCATGTCTTCCCGTGCAGGTTTTATTGTAGTGTACCACTATCACTAAAACTGTCACTAATTTTCTTGAACTTCTGTGCTCATCTTTGTTGATAACTGCAGACACGAAGTTGCACGGAGAGACTCCAGTAGAGCTTGGGTCATTCACAGTGACGACCTCAGACTCAAAGACAGAACCAGATCCAGAAGTCAGCTGGGGTCTGTCAGAAATATGGTGAGTCACTCAGAGCTTGTCTTGGCATCCAATTGTCTAAGGCCAATCTAAAAAAAAAAAGGGGGGGGGGGGCAAGAAAGAAAAGAAACACAAAAAGTCTTCTTGCATGTTACTTTTTGGAATAAAATTCAGAGTTGTGGCTCAACGAAGAGAGAAATAGCTCACGATTAAAAGCAAGCTTGTCTATCCATTCATTCATTCATTCATTCGTTTCATAGATTTCCATAATGGATTAGTGCAAAACAGATGTAGTGTCATTCTGTACAGTATGTATGTCTTCATCAGAGTCCATCAGGCAGGACGATCATGAGTGATTCTCACATGTCCCATACAACGGAATCATCCTACGGTCAAATATTCGCTGTCCACTATGTCTATCATGGAGAAGAGGTGGCCGGCAAGAAGATCCAGTTTAACAATAAAGCCTACATTGTCATTACTAAACAACTTTCCAAAGAAATCAATGTGGTAGGTGATGTGGTGGTGTTGTTCATGTTGAAGGTGGTGATGATGATAGTAATGGCACTGCTAGATGATGTGGCAGAGGATGTTAATGTTTTATGTATTGTGTTATTGATAGTGTTGCTAGTATTGTTGAAATCAATGTGGTGGATGATGGAATTTTTGTTGATGTTGACGTTAGCGATAGTAGTGGTAATGGTGGTGGTGGTTCTGCTAGTGTGATATTGAAGGTTAAGATGGGTGGGATTTTAGCTTAGGTGGCAGAGGCTGTTACACATATTGTGTGGTTGTTGGTTATGCGATTACTGTGTTTGAAATCAAGGTGGTAGATGATGGAATTCTTGTTGATGTTGGAGGTAGTGATGGTGGGCGTTCTGTTGCTGGTGTGATCGTAACAGTTATGGTAGATAGGATGTTAGCTGGGATGATTCCCCCTTAAAGAATGACATGTATATATATACATTATGTTGTTGTTTATTCAATTATTGTTGTTAAGGTCGAAAGTGGTCACGGTAGTGGTAATAAATGAGCTGCACGTGTTGCTGTCGGATAAAACCAAAAGTACTTCAAAATATTGGCAAGGGCTCCTTGATGCATCCGTTGCAATTAACCATTAATTACCAATACAACACTGTTATGATAATAAACAAATAAGGTCTGTCGTTGGCATAAAAAATTTTGTTCAGTTCAGTGAGATATTTGTTTCATGGTGAAGAATGGGAGATCGTGCGCAAAAATTGAATAGCATCATACTTTTTACATTGTCTTTGGTAGACGCTGTTTGGTAGACTTCGTGATGCAGGTAATCGGTAATCGTTTCTGGTAGGATTTCCTTCTATCCTATCAATATGTTATATTCTGTCTATCGTCGTACTTTTCCTAGCACAATGTGATCGTTTATCTTGTCGTCGTGCCTTCTCCAAACTGAAAACCCAAACTTTCTATGGGATTGCCTACTATACACCTTTTCAAGAAAAACAATCAAATTTTCATTTTCTCTATTCTATTCTATTTCTGTCTTTTGTTTTCAGGACTTCCTGTGCCTTTGTTCCCTTCTATGTTTGAATATTTTGGTAGAACAAGAACGGCCCATTAGACAAATGATCTGTTTGGCGACTTATTCATTTTTATAGATGGGGATTCGTGCAGATTGAATCATTACACAGTACAGATCGACAATTTGTATATTATGAAAGTATAATAATGCAGATTCATGAATAATTATATGTTTGTTTTGATCGTATTTGTGCAGCTAATGGAATTAAGTAACACCAACTTGTGCAAGTTTTACGGCGTTGTGGTGGACATGGGCCAAGAAATGGTGGTCTGGGAGTATTGTCGCAAGGGAAGCCTTCAAGATGTTATACATAACGACAAAAAATACTTGGAAGATATGCCCTTTAAGATATCTTTCATGAATGATATAACTAAGGTACATAATTATTATTATAAACTTTCTGTTTATCTCACTATTCTCTTCTGTATCATTAACGTTTGATCTACAATGTGAATATGAGACATTATCTACGTTGTACACTTCCCACTTCTTGAAAGACTGATGCTGGTGTCCATAGCCAAAGTTAAGAAAAAAATAAATCTTAATTCATTAATTTTAGTTTGGTTCAATAACAGAACAAATTTGCCAGAAAACCTGGAGATGGATTTAATGTAAGACGCGAGTCTACATTGTCACCAAAAACGTGCAATGACCTTAATAAGATCTTACATTTTATTTCTTTAAAGACATATCACAATTTTCATATCTCCCATTTTTTTTTTTTTTTTATTTTCATTCCCAGTGTTTTTGTCCCAGTTTTCCTTCATTTTATCATTTTTATGCGTTCAAATAATTTCCTGTCTTTCCTTCAGTTCAGCAACTAATCATTCATTCCAATGTCCATTCATCCATCAGAATCTATTCTTCCGCGTCTCCATCTGACCACCTGACAGATTATGATTGAAAAGCCCGAAGATTTTCATAATCGTCTACTCTTCTCGGAGAATCGTTTTTATTTTCTACCTCACACGTAATGTCCAACTTCTTCTATCATTGTGTAGGGCTTGCGTTATCTCCACCACTCTCGACTTGGCCATCACGGACGCCTCAAGTCCTCCAACGTCCTGGTGGACAACAGATGGACCTGTAAACTGACACACATGGTCATAGCAAGCTTAGCCAGACCCGACGACCTGGACGACCCAGAAACTAACTATGAAAGTAAGAAAATATCAGTGTTGGCTGCTTGAATAGAGAACATGCAGAAGTTTTATACAACTGAAAGTTTGTTGTTTTTTTTCTAGATAAAGAGTGGGTGGTTGCTGGGGGCAACTGGTAAGGTTTCCTTCTGTCCTATCGTATTGTCATATTCTGTCTTTTATCTTGCTTCTTCCTAGCACAATGTCACCGTTATCGCATCGGTGTGAATTCTCCAATGTCAAAACTCATTCCTAGACAAAAATCGCCTTTCTACAGCTTATACACTTGTGAAATTTCTCTGGTGGTTGAAGCGCGCAGGAATTCTGACTTTATTTTACTTTTACCAAATTTGCTCTGAAATTTATGACTTTACACACTCTTTGAAAATTAGATATTATAGTCTTCCTTGTTAACATGAACTGTAAGGACTATAAGATCAAATCGTGAAAGATAAGTATAATACAAACATATTTTCAGCAGATATCAAATTGTGATCAAATGACCATAATATGTTAGAATTTAATTCCGTGGGGCAAATACCAAAAACAACTTTTATGAAGATTTTGTCTTTAGGCGATATTTTACAATTATATGAAATATATCAATATTCTCAGCCATTGGCTCTTTTCCTTTCACAAAGCCATTGGTTTCAGAAGGCATAAAGTTCGATATGACAGATTATGGAAAAGGTCTTTACGCGATCCAAATCCAGCGACCTAGAGGAACCTTCCCATTCACTGCATCTTTGGTGCTAATAAACATGTACCATGGATTGTGGGCTGGAAAACATTCTTATCCCGATGGGGTTTGAAAATCTGTTTCTGATCTGAGAACTTCAGCCTAGCACTATTTGCCCTCTGTTCCTGACACTTTTCTTGATTCTTCCTTGTTATTTATTAGCTGTCGTTGTCCCTGTGGTAGGTCTTGCCCGTGCTGTGGCTTGCTTCATGGTGTGGTGGACGCCAGATATTGTGAGCTTTAGCCCGGTGGGAATCACCTCTCAGTATAAAAGTGTTTATCTTTTTCATGACGGTTGGCGCTGCAGCATTTACAATATAGACCTCTTTTTTAGCTGCCTTTCATTTCTCTGTCCCAGCATTTAATCTAAAATATATTACTGTCTTTGTTGTTTGCTCTCTTTGTTATAATTGCTGAGCCAACGTGATTATCACCTCAATATCTATAATTATAGTAATAAAAAAAAAAAAGCTCGAGTGATTTTTGACAAGACCTACAGCCGCTCACACAACTTGGATATGCCTAAAATTTTACAAATACCTGCTTTTTGACTTGGTTCTTTTTTTTTTTAGATTTTTGGGGTTTTCAAGTGGCTAGGAAGTATTTTTTTTTAAAGTTTGCTTTGTGTCGCTTATTCCCACCCCCCACCCCCCGCGCCCAAATCCTGTATTTTCTACCGCCACATGAGCCCATGACGTTACCACTTCTTCGATGTTTTCACTATTAAACACTGCCCAGCGCGCAGGTTATTGCCATTTCATGAATGGTGACGGGGTGCGAAGGGCATTAATAGACAAAGAGGGAGCAATAATACAAAGTAAACCTAAAGGGACCGGCAAGGTGAAGCAGATCTATAATCATCCCCCGGAACTGAATTTAATCAGAAATAGATGTATCCCTGACAACGCCGGGCGCCTCAGCTAGGGTTTTAATAAAGAAAAGAAAATCTTCGAATAGCCATTGATTAATGAGTACTCTGCTGTTTTGGAAAAACTTCATTTCCCACTTTGTATTCCAGGTTTTTTGTCCACCCCTCCAGAGATCTTGAGAAACCCATTACTTGGCATACCTGGAACCAGAACAGCCGATATCTATGGCTTTGGGATGATTCTGTTGGAAATATTTACAGGTGCTGTGTAGTGTTTTTATAAGGGTCATGGTGTTTTATTACTATCAAATTTGAAGAAAATTCCACAACAGTATTACTTTGGAGAAGCGAGGGAGGCCAACTAGATCAGAGACTCTTCGTCCATCCGTCCGTCCATCCATCCATCCATCCATCCATCTATCAATCCATCCATCCATCCAAACATCCGTCCATCCACCCATCCATCCATTCATCCATCAATCCTCAGTCTGCTTGTCCATCTGCCCCGTCCGTTCATCCATGTATCTCGCCGTATACCTATTCTTTAACAGTGAGTGAGATTCATGAAGCCTACAATGCGGCCCATGCACAGGAAATGATAGCTGAGAAATACAAAAATAAGCACAAAAAGCGACGGAAACACCACCATCATCACCACCGACAGCACGGGTCACACCAACAAATGTCCAGTCAGCCAGCTCTGGAAGGCTTTTTCACTACAGTCGAATTTCGAGAAACTGCCCAAACACAGATTGATGAGACAATGGACGCTAAAGGTGAGCCATGTTGTCATTGTATACCTACACTTTCAAAGATCAAAGTTCATTAGCCTCCGTGGTAGCGTTCTCAGATTTTGAAATGGTTTTTCCAGTTGCCCAACTACAGTTTTAATGAAATAATCTAAGATAACAATAAAACTAATCTACACATGACAGACAGACAGAAAGATGTGTGGTTTTCACAAGCGAATTAGACTTCAATAATTATGTATTCCAAGACGTATAATTATGAATCAAGTTATTCTGGAGCATTCCTAATCATGACCAGTTGAAACGCGTATATATTTGGCCACTCACACTGCCCTCATGTCTTGGTATGTTTGCCTAATCTATTTATGGAAATCTATCCTTGTGGTAAAGCTTTTAGTAGGCGTGAGATGGGATAGTTGATTGACTGGATCTGCGAATGAATGGATGTGTGGGTGGATGAATGCGTTGTAGTATAAACGGACAGATAGAAGCGTGGATCATAGAGATCTTAGAAGCAAACGAAGACGTAAATAGAAATAATTCTATAGATCTGAGAAGTAAGGATCATTTGATAATTATTTTCATATTCGCCGATCAGTACGACTGTGGAAAATCGATATGTCTGCGCAGGGCCGGATAAAGGCCTTTGCAGGTCCTGAGCAATTAAAAGATGTCGGTGCTCCCATATAATGTAGCCTATATGTAATTCAAAATAAAAACAAAAATAAACCATTGAAAATATTTTTTTTTTTGAAAAGCGAGTCTTGCACGTCAGCAAATACTTTATTTTTTTTTCATTTATTGTGGGGGGGCCTTTTTGTGGACCGTGGTTCAGCTGCACAGTTTACATTTTGGCACCATATGGTTCATAGCTAATCCGACAGTGAAACATTTCTGTGACGCCCCCTTTCCCCTCCCTTGATGCCCTAAAAAGAGGTGCTTATTTTGCCTTAATGATTAACCCTGCTCTGTGCCTGTGTCTCTTCAGAAATCGTAATGAGACTCAAACAGGGCGGCACCTTTCCATTCCGGCCCTTTATACCCGAGTACATTGATCATAAAACCAGGAATGTGATCATGGAGTGCTGGAGAGAGCAGCCTGAGGAGAGACCCTCCATTGATCATGTGGCCTCTCTCCTGAGACATATCAGTCAGCAGTACAGTGGGTAAGAGGAAACATCGGATCTATAAACATGACGTGTGGGGAAGCGACTAGGGAATATTCGCAGACAAGCTATTTTGCCATGCATTACAGGATCAAAGTTATTATTAACATGAAAGTGCAACGTCCAGGACAGTGTTCCCCAACCGTTTTTGTCCCACGCCCCACTACGTTTTTCTAAAAATAAAATAAAACAAAACAAAAAAACGTGTGCCCCACAATGATCGCACAAAGTTGGTATACAGTATAGTACACAAAAATTCAAAAAACATTTAAATATTCAGTTGATCTATGCAGTTAAGTTAAAATATACTATGAAATTAAGGACGTCTATGCAAAATCCCTGTCCCATTCTGAAATCCCACGCTCCACAAAAATGTTGCCACGCCCCACCTTGAGAAACACTGGACTAGGACAAAATACAAAAGAGTTTAATTTTACATGTTGGTCAGTAAGTCCGCAGACGTTAAGTTACACTAAAGCTGGGTTCTCATGTATACGGAAACGGAAACGGCAACGGAGAACGTCAAAGAGCCTTCAAGTAGTGAAATAGAATGTTTCCGCACGCCGTTTCCGTACACATGGAAACACTCTTTCATTTTACTATGTGAGGGATTTTTTTGCCTTTTCCGTTTCCGTACACATGAGAACCCAGCTTTAGACAAATAGGAATTTGAAGAAAGAAGAAAGAAAGAAAAGGAAATGTCGCCATAAGCGTTACATTTATTGTTTCCACGTGTGTTTGAATAAAGGCTGCCCTGGTAGAGTCATAATACTGCCGAGAATAGAATGTTATGTCTTGTACTTAAGAGTAGCAGACATTCAATAAAAACGCGCCAGTGAAAATAGATAGATTATGTTGTGATCGGGGTGCATAGCTGCGCAACCATACTTCCTGCTTCCGACTGTCACCCACCAATGTAAGACCTGTGAGTTTCTGCAGCCTTGGAAATGACCAGATAGAATTTCAATGTTTGGGAAAATATTCTATCAGAAAAGGTTCGCTTATTGCGAAATTCGTTTTAATTCCCACTTTGTACAGTCTGGGTTGCCGGGAGGGAGAACATTCTTGGCTGTTCTTACGCAGAACCAGGGTTTATCCTCTTTTGCATTCTGTTTAACATTGAGCTGAATGCCCTGGGCTAAGAAACTGTGATAATGATAGATTTTCCAAACTCCAACACGTTCTGGCACCGCCTTAGAAATGTTGGAAGAGGCGGACAGAGTGGAAGCTACAGTTCTGTCTGGACAACATTCAAAATTGTTTGCAGATATAGATACATCCGAGCTGATCAGAGATATTTTTCCCCCACACATCCTTCTTTCTACGCTTTATATTCTTCGCCGGGAAATCTTTTGTTGCTCTTGTCGTTGTTCGTGGGTGATGTTTTTGTTTCAGTATTTATGTCTCTCAGTGACCTCCGTCAAAAGAGATGTTGTTGTTTTTTTACCAACACGGCTTCCTTTCTCCTCGCCCGGAAAATGTTTTGTGAAGTTCTTGTTTATGTTGTTGTTGTCGTTATTGCTGTTATTTTGCGTATTTGAAAATGTCATGCTTGCGCTGAGGTGCATGGCTTGTAGGAATGAGAGTGCTCCATGCGTATCCAAACATTACATTCCTCTGTTTAAATTTAATTCATTTACAAACGTGCATTTGCCAGGAAAGACAAGAGTCTGATGGAACAAATGCTGGACAAGGTGACGCGAGAAGCTGACCTGCAAGCTCAGGAATTGGAAGATGAGAAAAACAAATCTGATCAACTTTTGTATCAAATGTTACCTGCGTAAGTGTCTGGATATATGAATAGGCCTGTGTAGTCCCAATTGTGTGTTTGTAACTTTGAAAATATTTCTCTGTGAAAAATATCTTAAATGGCAGTAGGATGAAACGAAAAGAAATGAAGAAGATCAGTTGGCAGATGAAAGAATGTCATTAATTTCTCTGTGTTTTCATTCACTACTTTAAGCGAAGGGGGGAAGTGGATTCAATGTTATTATTTTTAGGCTTCGGTAATTTCGGGCATAAAATTATTATAATACTGACGAAAATACTCATTCATGCAGGTAACAAGGACACTCCCATGTCTCGAAAGACTGCTGTCGGGAAAATACCACGCTTCGTAGTTTTGCAGCTATTCTGCTGAGAAATATTAAAATTACAAAGTTTAAGCAAAACTCTGGCTTTGGTTACTTTGGTTTTCAACCGTATAAACTGTCAAATCTGCTGTGTTCATTACACACAAAACAGCTGTAACATGATCCAACAACTGGGGATTCAGTAACATTTAATACTAAATTTTTTTCTGAATATTTTCTTCCTCATCCAGCATGGTCGCTGATTGCTTGAAAAAACAGATCGAGGTCAAGCCTGAAACCTTTCAATCTGCGACTGTTTACTTCAGCGACATTCAAGGCTTCACGGAGCTGTCCAGTGTCAGTGAGCCACTGGAGGTAGGGACTTCCGCGAGATTGCGGGGGGGGGGGGGGGGAGGTAGAATGGCAATGAAATAGAGGGGGCAAATACAGAAACAGATTGATTACAACTTAAGGCTTGGTTAAGTAGAACAGTAGTCAAAGACTTCGAATTGCGTTAGAATATTAAATGGAGTTTTTGATTGTATGTTCAGGCACGGGTTCTTGCGAAAGCACCTCGGTAAGACGTGATGGGTCATTATATGTACGTGTGCTAGTGTATGTGTGCACGCTTCTGTGTGAAAATGTGATGTGTCTGTATGTGCATCTGCGCGTGTGTGTGGCGTGTATGGATAATGATGCGCTTACCCTGTTTAAAAAGGCGGATGCAGAATAAGGAATAAGGATAAGGTGATCGCGAAACCCAACAAACTGATTCATCACAACTAGCCGAGCTCTGAGCTCATCCGGATTCCCCAACTACTATGGTTTCACAGAGGCCACGGTACAATACTGGTATTGCATGAATGGATAATTTATGTGTCATTGTAAAACCCGTGAGAGTGGCGGGAACTACACTACAGTAGGGACGACGTGTGGAGGAATTAATATTGAAGTTTCATATGGCTGTCAAGTGTTCTCATGGACAGAGGAGGTAAAAGTGGAGGTGAAGCAAGGAACAATCATTATAAGCAAAATCAAAAGAAGAAAAGGAAGAGGTAGTAACAGTAGTGATATTTGAAAGCGAAGGACATTTGGAAGACAGAAACAGGTTTAACGGGTATCTGGCGAAAGGAAAGAAAATGAGCCACAGAGTCAGCAGTTAAAGAAAGCTTTTTGGGGGTTGGGGAAGGCGAAAAGTGGCATGGGATACTTAAAGTGGGGCAGGGGAGGATGGTGATTGGTCTAAGATCGAGAATTCGTTGGTACCTTTTACCTTTTCATGCCATCGTCTTGCATGGTCTCATCCAACAGATCGTCAACTTTCTGAACGATGTCTACTACAAATTTGATAATATCATCGAGAGGTACCAAGTCTACAAGGTAACATATTCACTGTTTTGTCCCTTGCTTTCTTTCCACATGAATACAGTCTCCACACATATTCATCCTTGTACTTTCGTACTGAAACTCATGTACACCTGAGATTTGAAACACCGCGGTATTTTGGTGGGTTTTTTTGTTGTTGTTGTTGTTGTTGTTTTGCATATTATTGTATTTGCAGAAACTGATAGCACGTTCCGAACGCAAATCAGAACACTGTTTATGTAGTATTCCCTTCATTGTTAATATTTCATTATTAAAGATACACAGCGTGTCGACTGTATTGTGTGAATAAAATATTATTATATAGCTCGTTCTAGTTCTAATCCCTGTCAAAACTGCCCTACCTTCCTTTCATATGTCATTGTACTTAGAAGAAAACTTCTGGCGCAGCCAAGGAAGGCTATACCAGTGACATTTTAACCATTAGTAGCTCGTTTTAGTTCTTATCCCTGTCAAAACTGCCCCTCCTTCCTTTCATAACTATATCATTGTACTTAGAAGAAAACTGCTGGAGCAGACAAGGAAGGCTAAACCAGTGACATTTTTAACCATTATCTTCGATATTCTGGGTGTATGGGCTGCAATGAACTGTTGGTCAGAACTTTTGTGACCATGCTAACTGTCAAATTCTGAAAATAATTATAAACCATGTAGTGCCAGAGTTTGTGTCATATTTTTTTTTATCACCGTTTGAAAGTTAATTAAGATTTAATCATGGCGTAGGCATAACGGTTTTGTGTTGGGGGGGGGGGGAGGGGGGTGGCGTTCATATGAAGTTGGATCGCTGTTAGATTAATAATGCAATTAGACTGGTGGCACACTGGCTCAGTTCCGTTTTCTGTGTACTTTGACCAAGTGTGGGAGGTGTCTCTTTTCGCCAGCTATCTCAAGACAGTTTGGTTGCGTCGGGGCTAACGAGACAGACCTGCTTCAATCTTGCCAGTGCGTAAAGATTCCATTTAGCTCCATAGTATATATCTACCCACCAATGACCTAAACAAACTTTGATTCGGGGCGCCATCAGCTTATGATATAAGTCTTGGAATAAGATGAACGAATACTCGTCTCCATTCAAGTCATCCCTCTTATTCTGCACTTTACCTCCTACACAGGTTGAAACAATCGGTGACGCCTATGTGGTGTGCAGCGGCGTTCCAATGAAGGTGTCTATGCATGCGAGTGAAATCGCTAAAATGGCTCTGCATATAATGAGCTGTTCCTCGGGACTGAAAGTTCAGCACAGGCCTGAACACAAGTTCCTCATGCGGATAGGTCTTCATAGCGGTGGGTATCAACCTTCACAAAGTTTATCTATACTATATATATTTGTGGACTTGAGATTTTTCGTTGCAAAAGGCTTCTGAACCACTCAACACTCAGACTTCAAATTTTATATGGTGCATCAGAATGAATGTAAGGGTGCACAGTTTTTAATAGAAGTCTCAAATCGGTGTAGTTTTTTTAT
Organism: Onchidella celtica; assembly: GCA_963931925.1. Lineage (NCBI taxonomy): Eukaryota > Metazoa > Mollusca > Gastropoda > Systellommatophora > Onchidiidae > Onchidella > Onchidella celtica. Next base: position 7,848,177 of record OZ007572.1, read on the forward strand.
TGGAAATTTATTGTTTCGTCATGATTTAGATCTATTTCGAGTCATGGTTCGCCATTTTAAGGTTTCGTTATCACTTCCTGCGATGTGTTCACTATCAAACACACTAACCCGTGCGCAAATCATGCTGTTGTACGGGTGTCAACTCACAAAGGCAGAGCAGTAAGACTTATTTAAAAACAAACAAACAAAATTAAAATAAACAAATAATAACAGGCCAGATGAAGCAGGTCCATAATAACCACCCAGAACTGAAACCAATATTCAAACCGATTTATCCCGGGCAGGGCCGGGGACCTCAGCTAGTAATAATATAATTATATAAGGACAGTATAGATCAGATGAACTTTCAGAACAGAATTTGGTCATAAAATTGTATTCACAGTGATAAATCATAACTAAATTTAAATGACTGGTTTGGCAAGAAAAAAACAGGCCCTGGTTTTAGCATATCATTACTCATTGTACACGTTTCCACAAATGTTGAACCGTTACCAAGTAGTACATAGACCAAATTCAGCTGTAGGAGAGTCATGCAAAATCTAGATGTTATAGTTAGGCATAGTATTTCTCGATTCTAGTATGAAATGATTTATTTTTGCCGTGAATCTGTGGTGAGCTATTGCAACCTTCTCAGAAAGGCTTTTCAGGGTGCAAAATGTAGTTCATTCATTATCTCGTAAGCTTACTGAATCAGAAGAATAAAATAATATTGTCACTGAATTACGAAGACTCGCTGCCCTTTTCCTTATTAACGGTATATACTGACCAGTTCTGCTCTTGTTAAGACTATCTATTTGGTTCCCATTTTTCCACCAAACGAAGGATGTACAGTGTCTCATTAGAGCAGTACAATGAAGTCCATTGGATGAGGTTCATCCATTCCGTCCTCTTCAATGGTAGACAATAATGTAATAAATGATAATTATTATCATATTGTCAGGTCCCGTAGCGGCAGGCGTTGTTGGTCGCACAATGCCCAGGTATTGTCTCTTTGGTGACACGGTCAACACCGCCAGTAGGATGGAGTCCACGGGTCTAGGTGAGAATTGGCAGTGACATTCACTTGTCAGTTTAATTTATCACTATTAATAAACCATTCCGGTCATCTCCTTTGTGCTTCTGGTAGGGTTTTCTTCTGACTTATCGTTCTTTTATATTCTGTCTATCGTATTGCTTTTTACTTGCACAATATGGCGATTATGGTGTCGACGTATTTTCTCCAATCTCACACTCAAACCTCTTTGTGCTTTCTAACTCAACAGTCACTTGCTGGCTTTTAAGGTCCCCTGGCCTAGTGTGCACTAATTGCATTTATTGCAAAAGTAGATTATCGGATCAGAAAGCACTGAGAACAAGCAAGGGCGGGGATGATATTAAAAAGGAGTCAAATAAATATGGGTTTGGACAAACTAGTCAAATAGCCCAGTAATATGTATAATATGGGAGGTTTCAGACATTATCGAATGTGTTAGACGAGACAGCTGGCAGAAAAGAAAGTTCAGCAAGATACGATAGATAATAGACACGGGGTTTTGTAAGGGTAGACGGAAGAAAAATAAAATAACTAAATAGAATGAGGATATACAGGCTGTGATCAGAGAGCAAGTGTTCAGGTAGTCATTCGATGTGGACGAGAAAAGTGTGGTGGTTAATTTTTTTAAAGTAAGTTTCACTGTGAAAGGACGGCAAAACATCAGAACAGTTACAAGAATTGTCAGCCGGTTTAAATGTAACACTACAGTCATGTATTATGTCTTTCAAAGGGGATAAACAAATTTTTACCCAAGACACAACTATGATTTTATTGTTTGTGTCTTTTTGATGCCAATGCCCACAATTACTGTCAACCTCAGATTGCTGAATGTAATTTGTTGATCATAAATCAATATTCGACTGAATTCATGTAACAACGATAAACTATTACAAAAAAAAACAAACAAAAAAAACAGAGAAAATCTGTGAGGTTGCAGCAAACTTGATCGAAAGTTCTACTAGTCTTTCATTTCCCTTGACTTCGACAATATCGTTTCTGTATTTTTTCTTACCTGAGGCTTTACTACATACAACTTTTTCTTTTTGCCACATTTTAACGTGACTCCTGTGGCGAGAACCTTGACCAATGTAATTGTTTCATTTCGCTTTTTCTGATACCCTGAATAAATTTTAATGTGTCGGTAAGTTGTTAGATTGCTGGAGGTATGCTAACAGAGACGACGCAAATCCGATCTGTGACACATTGATGTGTGCTATTGGTTTCTATTCTGTTTGTCTCTTATTTCCATCATTATTTCAGCTGGTCATATACAAATAAGTCAACAATGTAAGGACTTGCTGGACAGAGATGTTGGCTTTAACTATACAGCGAGAGATCCTATCAATGTCAAGGTATTTGTACAGACACATAATATTCGGTTTGCCTGGGATTATTACTGGCTGGCAGATGGATGAATTGATACATGGATGGATGGATAGATGGGTAGTGAGAGGCTGGATAATGGATGGGTGGATAGATGGGTAGTGAGAGGCTGGATAATGGATGGATGGATAGATGGGTAGTGAGAGGCTGGATAATGGATGGATGGATAGATGGGTAGTGAGAGGCTGGATAATGGATGGATGGATAGATGGGTAGTGAGAGGCTAGATAATGGATGGATGGATAGATGGGTAGTGAGAGGCTGGATAATGGATGGATGGATAGATGGGTAGTGAGAGGCTGGATAATGGATGGATGGATAGATGGGTAGTGAGAGGCTGGATAATGGATGGATGGATAGATGGGTAGTGAGAGGCTGGATAATGGATGGATGGATAGATGGGTAGTGAGAGGCTGGATAATGGATGGATGGATAGATGGGTAGTGAGAGGCTGGATAATGGATGGATGGATAGATGGGTAGTGAGAGGCTGGATAATGGATGGATGGATAGATGGGTAGTGAGAGGCTGGATAATGGATGGATGGATAGATGGGTAGTGAGAGGCTGGATAATGGATGGATGGATAGATGGGTAGTGAGAGGCTGGATAATGGATGGATGGATAGATGGGTAGTGAGAGGCTGGATAATGGATGGATGGATAGATGGGTAGTGAGAGGCTGGATAATGGATGGGTGGATAGATGGGTAGTGAGAGGCTGGATAATGGATGGATGGATAGATGGGTAGTGAGAGGCTGGATAATGGATGGGTGGATAGATGGGTAGTGAGAGGCTGGATAATGGATGGATGGATAGATGGGTAGTGAGAGGCTGGATAATGGATGGATGGATAGATGGGTAGTGAGAGGCTGGATAATGGATGGATGGATAGATGGGTAGTGAGAGGCTGGATAATGGATGGGTGGATAGATGGGTAGTGAGAGGGTGGATAATGGATGGATGGATAGATGGGTAGTGAGAGGCTGGATAATGGATGGGTGGATAGATGGGTAGTGAGAGGCTGGATAATGGATGGATGGATAGATGGGTAGTGAGAGGCTGGATAATGGATGGATGGAGGGACGAGAGGTAGGACGGGCTGATGGATGGGTGGACGGACAGACAGACGGACAGACGGTCAGATGGGTGAAAACAAAGACAGACTGGGGGACCGTCGGACAAACACACGGGTGGATCTATGAAGAGGTGATCAGTACCTGTCCAGCTATCCGTATCCCAACTGTCAGCAATATGACATTATTTAGGATCTGTCTTCTTTTCAAGAAGCTAACACACACACACTCCTGTAGGCTAGGCCTACGTTTAACATTTCACATACATCGTTCTCATTTTGATTTTGTCAAGGATTAAGATGAGTAAGGCCAAATCCATAAACCAGGAACAATCAGATTCTTTCACGATTCATTCTTCTAGGGCAAAGGTTTGCTACAGACCTACTTTCTGTGGAGCAAAGATGGCTTTAGTCCTGCCGAAAGCACCTTCTTTGAAGAGACAGTAAGTGTTCACAGCCGGCAGCAGCAACAGCAGGAAGAGCCACACCCGAAACCACAAATGAATGGTGGAAATAAGTACATTATGAGCCCTGCAAGTGTGGAGAATGCTTTACTTATTCGACCCCTGGTAGACACCGCGAAAATTTCCATTGAAGAGCCTGAATCTGTGCTTGGTTCAAAATTGACGCTAAATGAGGAAGTGGTACCAGAGGTGTCTATTTCATGACCAGGCTTTCATGAGCATCACTTTACTTCCTCAGATCATGTGAGGAAAATCTCTCAATGAAAGAATTCAGTAAGAAGGAAAGAGATAATATTGTGTCACACTGTCTGTGCGTATTATGAATCAAGTATATTTGGAGGTTTACGTTCATATCTCAAAGAGTGAAAAGACAGTCAAACATTCACGTGACATAATATCAGTTCGAATATCAGAGCTGAACCGGTGAAATAATTTGTTCTGTGATAATAATTTTGATATCATCACAATATAAAATTTTAACAAGAGCATTCGTAACCAAAAACTGTCCGTTGAGAGAATACATGCCTGGTATTCGGTTGTCATCATATGTTAACTACGTGTGTATGTCTTAGAGTCAATTGAAAACATAGAACAAAGACAATTAAAAGGTGTAGGGTTACAGTAATAAGATTTGGTACAAAACAATGTCAAAGTAAATCAAAAACAGCAACAAAAACAACAACGGAAATAGTACTTTTCTTCAAGGCTCTAGGTTAGCAATAAATAAAACCAAAAATACATAAATTCAAAGAAATACAGTCTGCGTGCAACACAACAATCTAGGGATTTGCAAAATGCAGCCTTTTTGGAGCCAGCTAGTTGGCAGGAAAGACCATAATATTATTAATCGCGAGATCTCTATCCCGAGAAGAAACATCGTCATGCTCATGCCACCCACTATGTCTTTTCCACTAAAAACAAGATTTCTTGTGAAAAGAATTTTTTTTTATTGTTTGTCCACTAAGAATACAGGGGAGGTGAATAAATGTTGATGACACTTTGTAAATTAAGTGATGAAGTGATTTTAACGTGATAATTATGCACAAATTAGATAACTTTGTATGCACAATGTTAAATTACGTGATACTGTAAATTTTGAAATTAAGATTCTTATTATGTTTTTTGTGTCTTGAGTATTTTAATACGCCAGTTGTATCTATCTTGTCATTCCACAGTATAATGCTCCAGTGAGCAGAAAAAACTGTTGTTACCCCAGCCATTCTCATGTTATTATACCAAGTGATATATTTATGTGGGCATGTACATTTTGTATTCATGTTTATCAACCACTTTTTTTCTGTTTGTCTATTTGATAATCTCAATCAGCCATTCATTTTAGTCATCATTCCTTCAGATAACCCATCTATCTGGCCATCTATCCACCCATCTCCCTACCGTCCATCCATCCATCCATCCATCCATTCATTCAACCATCTTTCTATCCATCCATTGACCTTCCATCCATGCAGTCTCAAAACACGGTCAATAAGAACAGTCTGATTTCATGTAATGAAAGCAATGATAAGCTTCTCACTGTCACGAGTGGAGTGAGTGCAATTAAGGGGATTGCTACAGAGCGGGTGTAGAGTAAGAAGGACTCACAGTAGACAGCAAGTTAAGCGTGCTGTTGTGAGTAGTGGGGGGGGGGGGGGTCTGAATGAGGCGAAAGCGCTGTATAACTATCACTGCAAGTTAGAAGGTCCGACGGAGCGGACCTGTGAATAAGAGCCCATCGGGCGGACATGAAAGAGAGCAGTCGAGAAGACTAGTGAGGGAGTCTTTCCAGTAATGACTGGTATGTAGAACGTTGATTGATTATTATGATTGATGTATTATATTATATTCGTCTATTACCATGATGTGAATAAGTATATGTGAGGAATGTGGAAGTCCTTGATAATGGATATAGCAATGTGCGCCATGAGCGATAGATGAAAGTGAGTTCATGGATTTGTAGCGCGAGTGAGTAGTGTGTACTCCGATGGAGGTGTGTTACCGTAAGATGTGTGGTGAGTGAAAGGTGAACTAGTGTGTGTACGCTTCATGGATTGTAAGGAGAGGTGGAGCGAATAGAAGTGGTAGGGTATTATACCAATGTAACGTTATTCTTGTAGGTGTCGGGGACGGGCCGAAGAGCCACCTCGATGAGCACAGGGGATAGGCCAGCATAGGGCCGGAGGCCACACAGAGGCCAGAAGTGAGGCTGTCAGTGTAGGACAGTAGAGGCACATAAAGTCGTGGCAGTCGGGCCACGGACAGGGACGTAGATATGAGAGTGAATGAGATACTATATTGTTGCCATGTTGATAGGCTAGTGAACTGATACTATGTTGTTGCCATGTTGATGGCTATGGAAATAATAATGTGTTATTGCCCTGTGGAGATGCGAGTGGAATATTAAGGTGTATGACAATAGAAAGGTGATATTGAGAGACGGCGGTGCCAGTGAATTACTAATGTGCTATTAAGACCCTGAGGGGAGAGGCTGAGGCCGAAGTGCCTTTAGGAGTAACTACCGGATTGTGGATCCGAGGGAGAGTGTGTGTGAGAATAAGGCCGTTGTACGGCAGTTCATTTCAATAATATAATGTATGTAATTGCGCTATTATATGTATAATTATGTTTAATAAATGTGTGAGTCTGATGGGTTGTTTTGTTAAGTGTTAAACTTGTTTGTTCGTGATTGTCGTCCTGTCATAAACTATTACATCTCCCAGTCTGGGATTTGTGACACTGGGGGCTCGTCCGTTGTGACACTGGGGGCTCGTCCGTTGTGACACTGGGGGCTCGTCCTGTTTACCTGTGGTCATTTTGACATTGTGTATTCGTTATATTTAGTTCTTTTTCTGTTGTGCTAGGAATTCGTGCTGTTGTCCTTGTTCGTGGGATGAATGGGAATTTCATGATGGTATAAACTGTGTATATTTATGAATATGTATTGATGCATGTATTGCTATGAATAGGTATTAATGTGTATTTAAACTTTCCAGAGTGTGTGCGTGCAGCCTGAGGAGACGAGCAGCCAGAGCTCCGATTAAAGGGAGGAGTTTTACTCAAAATTTCAAAAGTTAAGTGAAACTGAAATTTTGTACCCTGGATTGAGGGCTGTCTTTTCTTCTGTCTTTTTCCGCTGTTTTTCTGTTTTCGTTGTAATTGATTATACGGGCGGTGGCGCGGGTTTGCTGTGTTGAACTTAGTTTATCCTTTTAAAAGGGTGTGGTAAACTTTGGAACTTCGTTCATCACAGTGAACAGTTCTATAGGGACCTGTATTTTTGTTTAGATTGTGCCGTTCCATCTTCCTCGTTGTTTTAGGGAGACGTCTCTCTTGTCCCTCTCTTACCTTTCTGTAGATACGTTCTTTTTTTCAGACTCTGTTCTTGTTCGTACCTTGTTGTGTAATCGGCGTAGTTAGGTTGCATTTTTTTTCCATTATAGTTTTTTTTTGTAGAAGCTTTGTCCTAGTCTGGTTCGTTGTCCTTGACGTACTTGTGGTCCTTCTACTGTATTTCTTCATTCTTGTCGTTCTATTTTCTTTTATAATTAATAGTGCTATACATTTTATAGATATAGAATTAGTTGTGCTGTAAAGGTAAATTTCTGAATTGTATTTGGGACAATTGGGTATTGTTATATCTGGTGTGATCTCAGGTCTCTGGTCGTGTCGTTAGTGATCATATCGACAGGTTGGTCGTCTTATAATAGATACCATAACCATAAATCTGTGAAATGGCGGAACTCCAACAACTAATGAAGTTGGGTAAGGAACTTGGCCTGGAGGGAGAAGAGCTACGCGGCTGGATTAAAGAACAGCAGGCGGATTTGCGCGATGAGCGTGCTAAGGATAGAGAGCGAGAAAAAGAGGCTCAAGAGCGACAGAGAGAAGAGGAAAGAGAGGCTAAGGCTCAGCAACAAGAAAGAGAGGCTAAGGATAAGCAAGACGAAAGAGAGGCTAAGGATAAGGAACAGGAAAGGGAGTTTAAGCAACAGGAAAGAGAGGCTAAAGAACGGGAGCAGGAGAGGGAGTTAAAGTTAAAGGAGATAGAAGCTCAAGAGCGGGAGACAGACGCGCGAGTAAGAATCGCGGAATTAGAACTCAAAAAGAATGCGCCAACAGAAACAGTTGAGCGGCAGGTACACAATAAAGGTGGCGTTAGGATTAAGCTCCCTACGTTCGACGACCGGAAGGACGACATAGACGCCTTCCTTTACAGGTTCGAACTGAACGCACAATTGCAATGGGGGGAAAATAAGGAATTATGGGCCACGTACCTGGCGTCTCTGTTGCAGGGGCGAGCGTTAACCTACTTTAAAGAGCTACAGCGCGAAGACGTGCAAGATTACGATAAGCTGAAGGCTTTGCTGCTTCGCCGATTTGCGCGTACCGAGGAATACTTCCGGGAGCAGTTTAGGCGGGCACGTGCAGATACCAGGGAGGACTTTGCTGCCTTCGTCGCGAGACTAACGGAGTATTTCGCGAACTGGGTAGACTTGGCGCATGTGGGCGCGGATTTCGCTAAACTGAAAGACTTAATGATCCGTGACCAGCTGTACGCGTCGTGCCACAAAGATCTGGTGGCTTTCCTGAAAGAGAACGAACCCGCGACGGTGCAGGAGGCGTCTAAGTTGGCGGAAGCATACCGTACGGCGCATCCGTCCAAACCAGTCGCCAGGGCGTACGTCCAAGATGCTGGGTACGTCGCCGTTGTCGAGGGGTCGCCGGCAGGACTTAGGGATAGGTCGCGTCAGCGTGGTGCCTATAGCGGGCAAGCCCAGGGGCAGCGTAGGGGCTATCACCAATCACCGGCATATGGATCCGGTAAGTTTGACCGAGCAGGAGGGCTAGGTCGCGGTAATGGCCGGGGGCGAGTTGTGACCTTTGCCGATGACCGACGGCATAGGGACTTTAGTTCCGGTCGCGATGGGTCACGGGGACCCAGGCCTAGGGCAGCACAGGGAGCGGAGTGTTGGACTTGCGGACGCGTGGGTCACTTTTCGCGCGAGTGTAGGGCCGCGAAGTGTTGGAACTGCGGCAGAGCGGATCACATCAGCGTGAACTGCCCTGCAGGTAGGATAGCGGCGAACGTGGACAGTAGCTCCAGTCCATGTTCCCCAAATAAATTTCATCATGCGGCTGCGTGTGTTACATCGGACAACGGAGGCGGACAGTATTCTAAGTGTCCCAGTTGTGAGAAGTTATTATCTTCCGGTGTTTTACCTTGTGGGAGAAAGATCCCCGTTATAAATTCATGTCATACAGGAGGTGGTCTTAGGGTTTATCCGGGGTTTGTTGGGGACGAACCGGTCTCGGTTTTACGAGATACAGGATCTACCGTTGTGGGAGTGCATAGGGATTGCATTCGGGATTCACAGCTTACAGGTGAGACTGTCCCGTGCATCCAATTTTCGGGGGCCATTGAGAAATTGCCCATGGCAAGAATAATGATAGATACACCTTTCCTTAGCGGGGAAGTCGAAGCAGTCGTTGGTTGTTTTCCAGGCGCCCAGCTCATCATTGGGAATGTATCACGGGTAGTTTCCCCTTCCGATGAGAACGTGCAAGCATGGTCGCAATCAAAAGGTATTGACTTTTGCGCCGCGGTCGAAACACGTCGACGGGTAGCGGATAAAGATAAGATTAGACCTTTGGCGACGCCAGCGGTCAACCTAGATATCACGCCAGAGCGCTTGGCGAGATTACAAAGGGAGGACCCATCATTAAACCCATGTTTTGGGGAAGCGCGAACCGAGAAAACGAGGAGATATAAGAACGGGTCGTCCTCCTTTATTGTTCAGGCGGGCATTCTGTTCCGTATGTACGTCACAGTGGCTTCCGTTCAAAAGCAGGTCGTCGTGCCACGGTCGTTAATTGCTACAGTATTGCGTCTGGCCCATGATGTTCCATTAGCGGATCATGTGGGAAGTGCGGGAACCAAGCAAAGGGTTCTGAAAGATTTTTATTGGCCGTCAGTATACAGAGATGTACGGCTATATTGTAAGACGTGCAGTGCGTGCCAAAAGACGACGCATAAGGGTCGTACACCCCAGGCTCCTCTTCAAAAGATCCCCACGGTTTCGGAACCTTTTTAAAAAGGTTTCGATAGACCTTGTTGATTTAAGAGAAAGACTATCTTCAGCGCGCACTATGGCAGAAGAAGCTTCTAGTATCGCTTCGAAAAGAGCAAAAGACTATAAAGATAGAGGTTCCAAACTGAGAATTTTTAAGCCAGGAGACAAGGTTCTGTTGTTGTTACCTACGGACCATAATAAGTTATTGATGACATGGAAAGGTCCTTATGTTATTGAGCGAGTTGTTTCAAAGGTAGATTACGCTATCCACATTGATGGAGCGAGTAAGGTTTTCCATGTTAACATGCTACAGAGATTTTATGAGAGACCACAGTATCTGTGTGCACAGACAAGACCAGAGGAGACTGTCTTCTCTATTGCTTGTACGGGGGTCGTAGACCAGTCGGACTGTGACGTAAGCGACACCGAGGCGCAGCAAGAGTTGCAAATTCAATTGCCGGAGTTAACTCCGACACAAGGTTACAGGGACGTTAAAATTAACCCTGACCTTACGAGTTCAAGGAGTAGGGAACTTGAGACCCTGTTAGCGTCATTTCCGGATGTTGTTACGGATTTGCCGGGTCGCACTACGGCGATCCAGCACCAAATAAAGTTGACTTCGGATAAGCCGGTATTTCTTAGACCTTATCCGCTGCCGTTTTCTTCGAGAGATAGAGTTGTAAAGGAAGTTGAGTCAATGTTGAAGTTAGATGTGATAGAACCATCAACATCGCCGTATTCATCACCCATCGTCCTCGTGAAAAAACTTGATGGATCGGTGCGGTTCTGTATTGATTTTCGAAGACTGAACACTATTACGGTAGGCGATAGGGAGCCTATCCCGTTTCAGGAGGAATTAATAGCTTCATTGGCCGGGTCCACGTGGTTTTCCAAGATAGATTTGACGAAAGGGTATTGGGAAATCCCGCTTACTGAGGAGTCTAAACAATACACGGCGTTTCAAACGCCCATTGGATTATTCCAATTTAAGGTCATGCCATTTGGGTTGGTAAACGCGCCAGCGACGTTTGCACGATTAATGAGATTAGTGTTGAAGGACATACCTAATGTCGTGTCATTCTTTGATGATATAGCATGCCATACGTCGACATGGTCTGATCATATTCAGACACTAACAGTAATTTTTCAACGATTACGCCATTTTGGGTTAACTGCTAAACCCGCAAAGATGGATTTGGCATGTCCAGAGATAATATTCTTAGGACATATTGTGGGTAGAGGTGTTCAGAGACCTGAAGAAACAAAAAATTGACAAGTTAGTAGGGTTCCAAATCCCTAAAACAAAGAAACAAGTCAGAAGCTTAGTGGGAATTTTAAATTATTACAGAAAGTTCATTCCAAATTTTTCCTCCTTGTCATCTTCTCTTACTGACCTTACTAAGAAGGGACAACCCGATAAGGTCCAGTGGACGTCTGAATGTCAGACAGCATTTGATAATTTGGTGACAGCGTTATCATCGTCACCCATTCTGATATTACCCGATTTTCGATCTAATTTTATCCTCAGAACGGATGCGTCGGACTCTGGTGTCGGCGCTTGTCTTCTACAGGAGAAGAACGAATGTCTCCATCCTGTATGTTATGTCAGTAGGAAGTTATTGCAGAGAGAAAGAAAGTATTCTGTGATAGAGCGTGAGTGTCTTGCCATTGTCTGGTCCGTCCAGAAACTAGGACGTTATCTCATGGGACGAGAATTTTGTATCCAGACAGACCACAAGCCACTGACATTTTTGTCGAAGAATCGTTCGTCCAGCCCACGCTTGTCTAGATGGGCATTGGCTTTGCAGCCGTATACCTTCGTTATTCAACCAATTCCAGGAACCAGCAATCATATCGCCGACTACCTTAGTCGAGCCTAGGGCAAGATTTCAGGAGCTTATACATCGGAGGACAGGAACATTGACAGGATCTGTGTGAATGAGTCGACTTTAAAATATTGACATTATAAATATGATATGAAGAATGGTTGATAGGTTGATTGGCTTTTGATTCTGTATTAGGTATTGTGTTTAGTTAGCTATTGATGATGTGACACATATATGCATATTGCAGACCATATTGATCCCCCATGTTTTCCCCCGATTCCGGTACTTTATATACTAGGGGAACGGCTAGGTCAGTTTTTTTAGTGTAGGTATTGCTCACGCTCACTCGTTGACAGTCATCTTGATGCGATTTGAAATTAATTGCATTAATTTTTTTGGGGTGGGGGATGATGTCACGAGTGGAGTGAGTGCAATTAAGGGGATTGCTACAGAGCGGGTGTAGAGTAAGAAGGACTCACAGTAGACAGCAAGTTAAGCGTGCTGTTGTGAGTAGTGGGGGGGGGGGTCTGAATGAGGCGAAAGCGCTGTATAACTATCACTGCAAGTTAGAAGGTCCGACGGAGCGGACCTGTGAATAAGAGCCCATCGGGCGGACATGAAAGAGAGCAGTCGAGAAGACTAGTGAGGGAGTCTTTCCAGTAATGACTGGTATGTAGAACGTTGATTGATTATTATGATTGATGTATTATATTATATTCGTCTATTACCATGATGTGAATAAGTATATGTGAGGAATGTGGAAGTCCTTGATAATGGATATAGCAATGTGCGCCATGAGCGATAGATGAAAGTGAGTTCATGGATTTGTAGCGCGAGTGAGTAGTGTGTACTCCGATGGAGGTGTGTTACCGTAAGATGTGTGGTGAGTGAAAGGTGAACTAGTGTGTGTACGCTTCATGGATTGTAAGGAGAGGTGGAGCGAATAGAAGTGGTAGGGTATTATACCAATGTAACGTTATTCTTGTAGGTGTCGGGGACGGGCCGAAGAGCCACCTCGATGAGCACAGGGGATAGGCCAGCATAGGGCCGGAGGCCACACAGAGGCCAGAAGTGAGGCTGTCAGTGTAGGACAGTAGAGGCACATAAAGTCGTGGCAGTCGGGCCACGGACAGGGACGTAGATATGAGAGTGAATGAGATACTATATTGTTGCCATGTTGATAGGCTAGTGAACTGATACTATGTTGTTGCCATGTTGATGGCTATGGAAATAATAATGTGTTATTGCCCTGTGGAGATGCGAGTGGAATATTAAGGTGTATGACAATAGAAAGGTGATATTGAGAGACGGCGGTGCCAGTGAATTACTAATGTGCTATTAAGACCCTGAGGGGAGAGGCTGAGGCCGAAGTGCCTTTAGGAGTAACTACCGGATTGTGGATCCGAGGGAGAGTGTGTGTGAGAATAAGGCCGTTGTACGGCATTTCATTTCAATAATATAATGTATGTAATTGCGCTATTATATGTATAATTATGTTTAATAAATGTGTGAGTCTGATGGGTTGTTTTGTTAAGTGTTAAACTTGTTTGTTCGTGATTGTCGTCCTGTCATAAACTATTACATCTCCCAGTCTGGGATTTGTGACACTCACCCCTTATAACTTCGTTTCTTTATAGAGTACTTTTGTCATGCTAAATATACTCTGGTGTGTCTTATCCCACTCGTTTTTTCCAAAGGTTTGATTTACCAGTTCTTAAGTGATGCATAATAAATCCACTTGCTTGCTCGTGACATTCCAAGGCGAGTGTATGGTTAGCACAGATAAAGGGCCATCTTTAAAGTACGTACGTTCGGGAGGGGTTAATGGGTGTGGAGGGGTGGGAGTGGACATGGCCCCAAAGTACGAAAAGCTTACATGGGGAGTGGGAGGCGGATTTTTGGAATGGGAATACATTAGTTCATTTGTGGTCCTGAATTAAAAGTAGGCCAAAGTTGTATTGACTTCTTTTTCTTTTTCAAGAAAATGTTTTCGGATTAAGAAAGGGAAAAAAAGAAATCAAATATAGACTACATGTATGTATCTTGGGAAACAGTTAGTTAGACCATGTAAAGTTTTAGAATAACAGTGCCTTCCTATAGGCTCGCAAGCAATATGGACACGCATCAATCGAAAGCTGTTTATATGAGTAGGGAAACGGAAACGGAAAAATCCATCAAATAGTAAAAAGAAAGAGTTTCCATGTGTACGGAAACGGCGATTCAGTACTTATGAAAACGTTCTTTCTGTTTCACTACTTGTACGGTTTTTGACGTGCCCATTACCGTTTCCATTTCCGTTCACATGGAAACCCAGCTTAACGGAAATTACGCTCTTGCACGTGGGGAAAGGCGGGAGGAGTGGGGGGGGGGGGGCATTAAGCCAGGGGTATGAAAAGCTTACCAGTGTGTGTGTGTTTCGGGGGGGGGGTGGTCAAACTCGCCAAAATCGGACGTATATACTTTACAGATAGCCCCCTGGGAGTGAAATTCACAGTGCACGGTGCTCAAAGGACTTTCATCGTGTGTTCTACACATGTCGTGACTCCAGGGGAACAAGGTTCTGTCTACCTTTAAATTTGTTACGGGACTGTGATATTTCATTATAGTAAGCTCTAGCTGAGCGGTGGAAATAACCTCAGTAATTTCCCCATTCGGCTTTGTAATTAGTCTACGGTCCCCTAACATGAGGCTAATGTTCTCCCCGAGACACAGAATATGGAGACGAACTATTCCTTCTCGCACTGTATGTCCACAAATTGGTGGCGTATCAATACGGTGAGAACTACTTTTTTTTCGTTCAATTATGAAGGAGTGTGGTGCGAGCGCAAATCGACGGACGGAATATGACGTATAGGGAACGGGATTTAATGACACAGTTACTATATTTAAATTTACCGATGACGTCATGGGTCATTCGAACTGTTCAACGCGATGGTTAAACACAGTATATGGACTTTGAAAGGGCGATTCGAGGCACAAGGATCAACTGCACATGAAAAGTGTGTACAAAGTCCATAACTGTGCTTTACCGCCGCGTTGAACAGTTCGAATGTCCCATGACGTCAATCTAAATATAGTAACTGTGACATTCAATCCCGTTCCCAATTGATTCGTCTCAGCATCCTGTGTCTCGGGTTCTCTTATATAAATGAAAATGTCTCCAGTATCCAAATGAAACATTCCATACTTGCATTCAACCTTAGCCCATCCCCAGACTGCATAAGTGAAACTTTGGACCTTCGAAATCTGAATGTTCACCTTCCGTAGCTGCTGGCTACCCGTAACATTATACCACTGTAGACCTATTTGTAAGTGGTAGGAACTCACCTTACATTAGCATTATGAAGCACAGACATTTGGGTTCACTCAATTTCAGCATACCTTCATGTTGGTAAAGACGATCCCTTTTCTGAATAGACTCATAAACTCTCTCATTATGACAATATAAGTGACCGTGTCAACGGCATCCGCTCCGCTTCGCTATTTTACGGAAAATGACGTATGAAAACGTAAAACACTCTTTTCTTCTGTATACTTGTCCATGGTATCTGTTCCGCTCCGCTTCTCACCTCTATAGAGGCAAAGAGTATTTTACTTTTTCATACGTCATGCCCCTCTAAAAAGCGGAGCGGATCGGAGTGGATGCTGTGGACAAGGCCACTTATGGACATATTCATTGATTATTGATTGAGGTATTTCATGACTGCAACATTTTTTTCCTACCACTAATAAAGCTCCGTTTCAAATATTCCACTGGATCCTGTGAAATGATATATCTTTAGCACAGATAATAATATTATAATTGTGCCAGGCCTGTTTAATTGTAGACAATGAGCTGATCAAATTTTGGTGTGTTTTTTTCCTAGAGCAAACATCATAAAGGCACCGCAAATAGGAAAGAACTCCACACCAAAATAATACAGAAAAACAAAATGTAAGGCAATCTGAGGCCTGGCGCGAAATGTAGGTTTCCATTGGCTGACTAGCTGGATGGTGAAGACACGATATTGAGTTTTAGTAAGATTCAACTAACTGGCTGGTGCGTAAGTATTCTTGTCCACAGCATCCGCTCCGTTCCGCTATTTTACGGAAAATGACGTGTCAGAAGGCAAAACACTCTCTGCCTCTGTATGCTGGTCCACAGCATCCGTTCCGCTCCGCTCCTCACCGCTATACAGGCAAATAGTGTTTTACCTTCTCATAAGTCATTTTCCGTGAAAAAGCGGAGCGGAGTGGATGCTGTTGACAAAAAGAGACAAAGTGCGTTTTACTTGCTCATATGTCATTTTCCGTAAAATAGCGGAGCGGAGTGGATGCTGTGGACAAGTGTACCGAGGCAAGGAGTGTTTTACGTTCTCATATGTCATTTTCCGTAAAATAGCGGAGCGGAGTGGATGCTGTGGACAAGTGTACCGAGGCAAGGAGTGTTTTACGTTCTCATATGTCATTTTCCGTAAAATAGCGGAGCGGAGTGGATGCTGTGGACAAGTGTACCGATTCAAGGAGTGTTTTACGTTCTCATATGTCATTTTCCGTAAAATAGCGGAGCGGAGTGGATGCTGTGGACAAGTGTACCGAGGCAAGGAGTGTTTTACGTTCTCATATGTCATTTTCCGTAAAATAGCGGAGCGGAGTGGATGCTGTGGACAAGTGTACCGAGGCAAGGAGTGTTTTACGTTCTCATATGTCATTTTCCGTAAAAGAAAAAAACGGAGCGGAGTGGATCCTGTGGACAAGACCACTAAGATCATCGAAATTCAATGTCGTGACGTCACCATCCAACTTCCCCCTGTCAAAATTTACTGGAGTTTGCCTAAACAAAGTCCTGCTCAACGGGCGTCACACTTGAGGACATTTCCAGTGAAAAATACAAAACTAGCAACTAGGGAACGTGTATTTAAAATTCGACAAGGGATAACCATGCAGAGACGAAATGACGCGAACAAAAGCCTTTCCTCACACTCACAAAGAAAGTGCACCAGTGCAGTCTGAATCACAGACTAATAAAATACCCAGACTGGATGATCCCATTGTATGACGTCACAAAACAGCAAAGGTCATCAACCATCCGCCATTCTAGGTTTACAGTAGCGACCGACGCTTCAGCATAGTTACAATTTTGAATGACACCATTTTGACGCGCCTACTGAACGCGGAAGTTTGGTTCCGCACCAAGAAATTAATGCATATACAACCAATCTTGACAAATAAAAAGAAATTTCTACTTCAGATAGAACTAGAATCGGAATTTCCCCAGCGGCGGCCATATTGGTTATACAGTCGCCGCTCGTTAAATTCCGTAAAAAACGACACAGCCCGAAGCTCGTGTTTCCAGTCTGGTTAATTTATTAGTCAGTGATCTGAATAGCTGAATGCACTGCACATCGCTGTCTTGATCCAACAAGGAAGTTGTACTGAAACTGAAGTCTTGTCCAGGACATTCAAAATGTTGGAAGATCCCTCCATGATAACAACTCCTGGTCAAATAGGCATTGTAAGGCACGTTTATATTTAAAAAAAAAAAAAAAATCAGACAGAAAGGCTGGTCGAGTCTCCAGTGACCATTCTCGTATCAAAGTAGCCCCAGTCTCAGTGGACCAAGTTTCGGCCCCACCAGGCCAGTGTCTTGGTCGTTTACAGGTGCCCGCACACACACACACACACACACACACACACACACATACATACACACACACACACACACGCACGTACACACAAACAACAACAGAAGGATAACGATAAAATATCTATGTCATGCAAGACTTATCAAGGTATACCCTATCAGTGTTTAGGAACCGAACTTTTAAAATCCACGCCCGACTTTCACTGGTAGTGTACTAAAAAAGTCTTGACATATTGTTTGTTCATATGTAGCACATGATTGATTTGAAACAAACAAATAATCAATAAATAAGTAAAACGAACTCGTTCGTGTCGTTTTCTTCGTGCTGCTTTTTACAATTTTTTATACAAGAAAAGGAATAAACAGACAAACAAACGGATGGCATATTTCAGATCCATGTTATTGAAACAAGAGTTCCTGTGGTACTGTCACTTTTCTTAAATATGGTCACAGAGAATCTTAAAGGTTGCTCGTTTTACTGTTCTTTCCTGAAATGGGAACCATTGTTTCTGGAGGAGTCTCCTCGAACTTTATTGACTTGCCAAATATACACTGGAAGGTCTGTCTGTACTTGGTGCTCATGTGATAGTAAAGCAGAATATTCACACTCGAATTTGTGTTCTGAAATACAAATGCGAAAGACCACACGGCCAGGAACATTGTTCGTTTAGGACTCAGAAGACTAAATTCTGGCTCAATAACCATGACAATGGTCAGAACAGCCCCCGGAGTGTAACAGAATATCATGACAGAAGCCATCAACACAACCAACTTGACTGTTCTTTGATCACGTTTAGATATTGCATCAGAACGGCCCCCGACCGCCAAGGCCTCCTTACGCCATGTAGATTTCTGATTCAGTTTTACAACCAATATTATTGTAAACACAATCACGCTGATGAAAGACAAGTAGCCGACCAGAGAGTTAAAAACGTAAGCAATAATATTCTTTCCACCATCGGAACTCCTCTCAATCATACGGAGGACAGTTCTATTTTTAACGGAGTGGAATTTCCAGTCGAGTTTGAAATTAAAGTACTCGGGTATGACGACCAAAATATTCATGATGTAAATGGTGCAGATAATCATGGTGGTCCTTCTTGGAGTAATCATCTGTTTCACTTTGAGAGGACGGGCGATTCCCAAACATCTCTCCGCCGTGATGAAGACAGTTATCCAGCCCGTTATTCGAGTACAGCAAACAGCTGGAACCGAGACTGTCAGATACTGAACTTCAGAGGGCTCAAAGGGTATGAGTGGGCTCTCGGGGAAAGGGACCACCGAGATATTAAGCCACAAACAAAATACTAGGTACATGAAATCGGCTAGAGCCAAACCTAATAAGCTGATGTTCATCGTATAACCAAAGCCTTGTTTGGAAAATATGATCATGTTAATAACATTGGTTGAGATGCCCAGGAAACACAATAAGGTGCAAACAATGACATAGTTAAATACTTTGATAATCTCGTATATCCATGTTGTATCGTGCTGAGAATTCTCCAAGGTACTCATAATATGTTCTTGTGACATCGTGTCTGTAGACACTTCTCAGATAGTCCGGTGTCGGAAAGCCACAGTACGAGTATGCTTGAAGTTGTTGATGCACAGCCTCTGCTGCTTGCAAATGATTTATCAGTGGAAAAACGATAATAAATAACCAGTGCCTCTATACCAATTCATCTTCTGGACAGTTTGTTTGAAATCTCTGATATAATAATTATGGTCCTTTCTGTTTGCAAATCAGCTGTCGGTGCTATCACGATTATAGATAACCCAGGGATAGCTGTATCAACTCATATCATATTTGGAAAGTACGTTTGAAATCGTGTAGAATCAGCAATTAGTGGTAATACAACAGTAAATAACCAAAGAATATCTAGATGCATTCTTGTTTATTACCATGTCGCCCAGTCATTGTCCAATCATCTTGTAGCACGCGGGGGAAAAAGTGTTACATACGATTTTGAAAGTTTAATCTACATTTTCTTCGTTACGGTTACATTTAGATATTAAAGAAATTTCAAATTACACTCCCTTTTTGATTGTTACATTTTGATGATTAAGATTTTATTTATTGTACTTATTGTCGCTTCTTTTATTTGTGCTTTACACGCGAGTTTAATATCTGCATGCAAGCCTAATTTTCAAATCTTGAAAATTTGAGAGTTTCAAGACTAAAATCAATTGTAAATATTTAATACATATTTAAAGGAAGATGATTACAGAATTATAAATTGCGAAGGTAAAGTTTTAAAGTTGTGGTTTTATAATAGAATAATTAATTCATTTTTTCATTTATTTATTCAATGTATTTATTTGCCTATATATTTATATATTATCTGCCTGTGGCTATATATTTATTTATGTACTTATTTATTTATTCGTTTATCATCTACTTATTTTAGAATTATTACTCGCAATTGTAAAATATGTGAATACGGTCATATTTCAGCGGCTACTAGGCAAACTGCTGCTCTAAAATAATCATGCACCTCCAACAATTAACGTGGGACTTTGTATCTCTGTATGCAAATTTCAACAAATTTATTACCTGTAAACTAGAAGTGACGAACTAAAGTAGACAAAGCTTACAAAATGGCAGATTACGTTTATTAAGAGTAGCTCACACTCAAAGAATTGACGTAGCTGGTCAGAACTAACAGGGAGCAGGCAGCCGTTGAGATGATAATACATTAATTATAATAATAATAATGACACTGATAATGATGATAATAATAATAATAATAATAAGCGTGCCCCAGAGGACCATGTGTAAGACTGTTGCCAAAAGTCTTGACAGTGCAGCTCTTGTGGAAATGAAGTGATCCTCATAACACTTCCTGGGAGAATTCTAGGTGAAACAAACATGAGAATACACAGGGTGCTTGATTAGACCTTGTAGGCTGCAGAGGTAGAAACGTCGCAATTTGTCACCAAACTGGCAAGTTAACAATCTGATTACTAGTCTATGATAGTTCTAGGTGCACGAATTCAGGCCATATTACGCAGGAAGTTGCTACTTTCACAGTTGCAGAGTTCGGTTAAGTTTTAAAATTAGGGAAGCCGAAGACATATGAAGCCAAAACTATGATCAGGCAGTGAATACAAAACAGAATTTGCATCATTCACGAACTCTTTCATAGGATGCTGACGTTTCTCTCGTCACTGTAATATTATAAAAGGTGAAAATAATTTAAAGAAGATTTCACTGTTTATGTCTTGTTTAAAAAGAGCACACTATTCGCCAATGCGTTTTCTTTTCTTTTTAAAAGTCGTTTTGTATAGTAAGTTTGCGCTTAATTTACATTACTGATCGTTTCCTTATTTTATTGCATGTTTTTAACTTATTGTGAATGATCTGTATAAGATTAACACGTTTGAAGAGCCCACTTTATTGTCGTGCCATAGGTAATGTGCAAATTTCTGTCGCTTTCAACCATTTAATTGCGACAGTAAGAGGTGAAAATCGAACTGTCAGGAAATGATTACAATTTGAGAAAGCCTAGTAAATTACTTATTTTTATAACGCTTCATCCACGGTTTCTCTCTTAACGAATCTGGGAGAGATGTATCTGGCATGTACCAGAATAAAGAAAAATGATTTTACTTCAAAAGCCCACCACATGATTTCAGGGAATGATTAACAGACATAGAGGAATTCAGGATTAAATTACTTCCCTCCCCCCCCCCCCCGCCCCCACTTACAAAAATTGTAAAGATTGTTCCTGAAGACCTCAGTGTTTGCAAGGGTCTGGGTAAAAGCAATTTGCCTCTATTTAATGAGAGTTGTAAGTGGTTTGTGAACATCGATTTCCCATTTATTTAAGAACATGTTCTATACTCGCAACAAAGTGCACATGTATTTCCAATAATGCAGTCAGGCCAACCAGGGAGTGAAAATAAATAAGATAACACTTTCTAATACATGTCACATCACATACTTTTCTTACAATCAATTTGGAATTCAATGTTAATTTATGGGGCAATTTGAGACTGAAGAAGTGCAACTGGAACTTGGGGATGTCGAAGCTCACTGATATAATAATTTGGAAAAACTATTCACATCCACAGTGAGACCATGGCGATCTTTCAAATGCAGAGAGGGCTTGATTGCCATTTTTTTTTTGTGACATGACAGGCTTATTTGTGACAGATCTCGAGACAGTTTAATAGTGAGCACAGTATTTTCCTCAGAAAGAATGAGTTACCTTGGTTGAGCCTTCCAGTCTCAGATAGTTTGGCGATATTTATTTACTCTGGTTAAACATGGCAAGATTTGGAAATCAAGTTTATCACTGTCCCTAGTTTTTACCAGGTATGGAATTTAATTTATAGAAAACGTAAACTTGGTGCTAACTTTTATGAGGCGTCAAAGAGCTGTGTTGTTTGTCTTTCAACACAATAGCATCAAAATAACAGTAATATCAAAAGGAAAAACTACAAAAGATACAAAAATCCGAATTTGGCATTGACCAAAAAAAAAAAAAAAAACCACCAGGTTGTACGAGGTCGTCCATAAATAAGTTTTCCTCATCCATAAATCCAAAATTTGCCACCTTCAGCCACCAAATTTGCTGTAATGACTTAAAAGATAAAAATTTGTTTGATCTCTACACCAACTTTGTTTACAAAATTTTAATAGGAAACAAAATAATGGCATTTCGTTTTCAACTTTTCTTATTCAAGCTGTCCATGGACAATGGCTGAATAAGTGATACAAGAATCTTTCTCAAGACGTGATGCCCGTGTGAACATCGAATTTTCTATTCTTTTTGGTAAATATCTTCCAGAAATACACAGATAAAATTTCTTTGAAATCTTTTTAAAGTTTTTGGGATGCAAGCTCCATCATTACAGACTATGGATGAGGGAAGTCCAAAGTGGAGAATCTGGGATGGAAGACCATGAACACGCTAGGAAGCCTTACTGTGCTGCATACGGTGAAACTGTTGAAAGAAATAAAGGCTGCCATTGAGAAAGACGGAAGGAGACCCGAGATCCTGTGAGATGGCTATTACAGAATGGTTTACAAAGACAAACTGAGACCAGCAATTGGAAAGAAGCGTCGGCAATTTTTCATCCCGACAATGACGTCAGTCCATAAAGAAGATTGGTTGCGGATCTCCAGGATGGTTATGATTGAGAACTGGTGAGGCATCCTCCATGTTCCCACAATCCGTCGTCCAAGGACATGTTACCATAAATTATTCCCTTCACTGAAAGATTTTTTAATTTTTTGTTGAGGATGCAGAACAGATTCACGAGGCAGCGAGGGAAAGGAATCAGAGACTTGGACAAAGTCGGTTTGAGAACATAGCTTTCAACCGATGAATACGCCGAATGAAAAAGTGTTTAGAGACGGGATGTCTAGGTGGAATAAGTAATAATACATTGAACTTTATTTAACTCGATAAAGGTTGTTTGGGCGCATTGTTTGTGAGACGTGTGGAAGTTTGAGTTTGAGTTCAAGTTTGGAGAAACCACACTGACACAATAAGATCCATATTGTGGTGAGAAGAAACAAAGTCATAGATAGAACAATAGCAGAATTATAGGACAGAAGGAGACCAGAAGCGCCCTCCAACCAGCCGCAGTCATCGTGGAAGAGACAATATTATTTATGAGACGGACCTCGTAACATGGCTGGACCTCGGAGTGACTATCTGCGCTCAACTGAGTTTTGTTTGCTCAAGGATTAGGTTTAGGAGATTAGCCACTATAATATTTTCCTTGGTGATATGGCTACAATAAGTTTTTTTCTTCGGAACTGGCCATTAGGCTGGTAACAAAAATCGAATCTTGACTGCATGGCTCATAATAGTCATCTCTGTTTCTCTATTTTATTGTTTAATCCCAACTTGTACAAAAACGACGCTGGATTGATTGGGCGTAGACAGTTTCAAGGCTTTAAAAACCCACGACTTGTTCTCAGTAAATTTCCAAAACTTTAAAGATTAATAATGATGGGAAACACGGTTAGAAGCGCTCTGGTTGAGAAGAGCAGTGCATGATAAAAAAAAACAACCGCAGAACACAGAGAGAAATAAAATTGAAATACCTCATAAAGATATGCAAACATAATTTTGTGAGTAACAAAAGATACAACTTACGTTTCGTAATTGGGGCAAGGCCGGGGGGGCTAAGATGATGCATTTCAAATGTCATTCTTCCTGTCAAAGGCAGACATTAAACATGTTAGAAATTGGTCATCAACAGGTTATGACATGCCTCGTTTTGATCAGATGAGAATTTTCGAGAAGCCGTCTTGCTCCACCGCTCCACTGCTTTCAATAACACATTGTGATTGGTACTTGAGCGAGGTGGATTGAGTCGGAAAACAGACCGGTGTATGGACATCGATGGTCATGTTGTGTCAAGACAGTGGATTGCTGCCAGAGTGGGGAGAAATTTAATGTTTTTTGTACGGTAGGGAGGAAATTTAATGTTTTTTGTACGGTAGGGAGGGAGGGCTGGCGAGGTGGTGAGATGAAGTGCTATTACCCTGATTGCTGTCAGACTACATACATCTCATACAGCAGGGGCAGAGGCAGAGGCCGACCATGTCTTGTGTTAGTGTGCTTGGTTAATCTTTATAAATTAGCTGATGTGACGGAGATGTGAATCCGGTTTTAACTTTTATCGGACAAAAAAAACAACTACAAAATGTTTTTGACATTTCTGAACACAGCTGCACTTCCAAACATCCCTTATGGCATTATTCTCCCTCGTCGAAAGTAGCCTTCGAAAGCAAGAGGCGTCACCAAAAACTAATAATACGTGTAGCTCAGATATTCGAAGGAGATTCGCCCTCACCCCCCTCCAGCCCCATCCCAATGCATGACGATGATAGCCACGCTGTTGCATTAATGTTCACTGTTGCGATTCAAACTTTGTTTTCGGGGTCGTGTCTTCTTACGTCAAACTATTCCATTAATGTTCTGTTAACAATAATTGTTTATGCAAGTAGTTTTGTTTTCACATGAGGAGCTATCAGATTTTCTTATGAAACAAAATGAAACAACTGCAGTTCGCATGATGGACTTCTGGGCTGTGTCAAACGATGGGTCTTAAACGATTGTTGAGTTGAGGCTTGCCTATAAACGAAGTCTGGACTCGGTTCAGCCAGCATCTTCATGTCAATCCGACGTAGATTTGTGTGGGATTTCCGTAGAGTTGGCAAGATGTCTTCACCAACAGATCTGAGTTGGAACAATGTTATTTCTACTTGCAAATTTGAAGACAGTCCTACGAATTAAAATTCCCTAAGGTTGTTTGCTGGGAACGGACCGCGAGGAAGAAACCACATGGTTCAAATGGCAGCCAAGTGATTCCCAGCAACGAAAAAGGGTAGTCGACGGAGCCATGCGGGACATTTCAAGCAATCTAGTCATCCATTGCATCTTGACCTGCCTCCAGGCGTCCCTAGTCTGTCTTGCCACAGGGTCATGGAGGCCAGAGAATGAAGTGAACGCTATGGGCAACTCTCCTTCACTTTGATCAAATCCACCCGCAATTTCACGACTTCATTCATGGATCGGCCTGGTCAGACACGTAACACAACCAGACATTAGTGGTACGGAATTCGTGGTCGTCTTGGCAAAGGACGAACATCATCATCACCATGGCAGAGCGGTGCTTTTATTGGTAAAGGTTCTTAGGTTGTAGAGAGGTGGACTGAAAAAAAGAATTTCAAAAAATGTTTTTGTTTGTTCCACTCCATATTTTGCACAACTGAGAAATTCGACGTCAAACATTTATGGCTATAGTATTATAATAAGAAGTTAGAATAAATCAGAATTGTGAAACAGCTTGATAAGTGCGTGTGCATTTGTTATACCTCTTCTACATATTAAAAGATCTCCCGTATTTCAGAAAATGGAGACAGAACAAATAAAAACTAACGTCGCGGTAATGAGATAATGGTGGCTGTAAAAACAAACATAAAAACAAACAAAACACACACATATATACATAAATTTTTGGCAGGAAGATATAAAACCATTTGTTGATACATAACATTCCATTGTTATTATCATGTGAAAATACAAAAACATCATCAATTGCAGAGTCGTCTCTGTCATATTTTCAGTGTCCCAATATTTCGTTATAGTTTCCCGGGGCATGTGAAGGAAAGTCAGTCAACAAAAATTGCATCACTTTGTTCAGTTTTTCTTGCAATCTCTATACAGCGACGCTCTATGAGGATCTGCATTCTTTACTTTATTGTTCTCATAATTCATTCGAGTAAAATTGCTACTGCTTTTGTAAGTCATCTGTTTATATATCTGTTATTTCATCCGGTATTAAGTCAACTTAATTCAGAAAGATTCGAAGTAAATTATTGCAAACGGATTATTATAAGTTAATTGTGTTGCTTGTTGTGTTTTAGGGATATGCTCAAATTGAAATGGAGGCTGTTGACACAAATGCCGCATTTTGGTGATATCTTGCTTGCCCATGACCTCCCTAAGTGAAGTAGCAATCTGCGCCAGTGTCTCAAGGCAAGGGAGAAAAACTGAGTATGCATGGACGCTGCGGGAGACATGTGAGCCCACAGAAAAGAGCGCTACAACCCCAACAAGTCTTGAACACCCACATACGGGATCATTGCGGTGGAGACTGTTCCTCTCGCATGGGCCTGTTCAGCCACAAGCGACGCTGCTTCAGCGGAGCAGAGAGTCAAAACAGTAAGGATGGAAAATTCCATAGTTGTTCCTGACAATCGGGGGCCTTGTTATTAACTGTGGACATGTGAGCAATACCGAGGTCAAGCCACATATTTTCTGATAATATCATTGTTGGTATGGAAGGAACCATTTGGAAAACCCCACCTTTTAATAGCACTGCCGAAACGATTGCAGACCATGGAGCTGAACTTCGCACGTATGCATACAATTCACTATTCCCAATAAATCACAATGGCCAAATCATTTTTTTTCCCTTTTTCTCAAAATCACGGTTCTGTGACTTGCATGGTTTTGTTCTCGGGCCTTCAATTGTTTGCCCCCTTTTGCTCCCATTTCATTCATCAGTTACCAAGTTAATGAGTCCAATTTTAATCAGTTTCAGAAACTGTCCCGAGCATTTAATTTCATGCAAATTTATTACTATTTCTGCTTGTTTTATGAGCTACACCTCTTATAGTTGTGTAATAGTAATGCGCTCTGCCATAATCAAATTGACATATTAAAACGAATACACATCCCTTTTGTCTTTTCTGTCTTTCTGTCCGAACGACAAAGAAATGGATGCTTTGTCATTTATGTCTGTCTATCTGTATGTCAGTGTGTATGAATAACAAAGAAATTGTTATTATTTTATTTTTTCCATTCTTTTGGTAGCGGAGGTGATGACACAAAGTGGAGAGAGAAAGGAGAAAAGAGAACTTAATCGCGCTTGTCAAATCAAAGTGCTGGTGGAAAAAGACTGGCACTGGCAGCCAACAAATGGCACCAAGTTCTTTTAATATTGTTTCTTTGATAATGCATGGACCTAGAGAGGGTTGACAGGTAGCCTATCCGTCAAAATACGCCACACCTGCCACAAAGTTAGGTTTATTTGTCAGATCTAAGTCACAAATTAATGGAACACGTATTTGTTATTGCTAAATTGTTGCTTTTTCTTTCTTCTAAATTCAATAGTCAACAGTAAGTACATGTATTGAATTGATTAAGCACTATGTGCAAACTGTGTATTCGGAAGTGTCTTCATCCGATAATACATTGTACTATTTATAAAAGAGGAATAAATTCAATTAAAATCTGTCCAATTCTTGCTCCAGTGAACCAAGGGGGGTTATCTGCTGCCCCGATACTCCAGTTTTGAAGGTAAGATTGTCTGGTAGGCCTACTGTACTGTTGAGTGTTACCAGAATTTTCAGTCACAGAGCTTTTTAAGCTTATTATTCTATATTCCACGAGAAGAATTTAGTCATGGGTCTGTAGAATAAGAGCCGAATGCGAAAGCCACACATCAATGTTACAAACATAATTATGACGTTGCAAAAGAACGATCTCAGTCCTCAACCACGAATACTATACATTGCCCCCCCCCCCCAAAAAAAAACAACAACAAACCACAACAACAACAACACATACGTACGTACACGATCTCTCATCAGTCCCCATGTTTCCATCTCGTAACCCCCCCCCCCTCCCATCTCCCAGCCCTCACCTGAAATTAAAACAGGACTATTTTGTTTTTTTGTTTTGTTTTGTTTATTTGTTTCCCACAAAGAGATGATTGTGTTTGGACTGATGAGAATGAAATTAATATGGACAAAATATAGGCTGCCTTTGAAATTCTTTGCACATTCAACTTTTTCGTTGGTCTATACGATAGGCTAACTGTTAACGAAGACCCTTTATGTCTGGGAAAGTGTGTGTGTCTGCTTTCCGGTGCCACTCCTTTCGGATATTTCTTCCAATAAATTTATTGTATTAACATAAGGCCCCATACACAGATCCAAGCCGAAGTGAATGTAAACTCCGCATATCACGTAGTTCCACCCATGAGCGAAACAATGTAGCAAATCAATGGGATCTTACCATTATACGACCCTTTTCGTCTTTGCAGACGGTCTTTGCAGCATTTTCTGACTTCAAGACAGATGCCGAGAGCAGCTCCTCTCATGACTAATCCGTCCGATATTCGATTTACATCTTCGGTCACAGAGTGAGCACATATACTCGCCTTCGTTTGTGACTTCATTTGTCTTTTCCTTCCTTTTCTGTCTTTTTTCTTCCCTAATTTCTCTTTGATTTTTTTCAAATTTGGCAGCACCTTTCCTGACGGCTCCCTTCCAGGTCGTTCGATCTTCTGCCACATTTTCCCATGATTTTTCATCGATCCCAAAATCTTTCAGTGTGGTCCTGCAGATATCTTTGAAACGTAGTTTTGGTCTACCTCTTTGACGTTTTCCCTCTTTTAGCTCACCATACAGTATCTGCTTTGGGATTCTACTATCATCCATTCTTTTGACATGTCCTATCCACCTGAGTCGTCTTGTTCTCAGTGTTGCTTGAATTGAGGTGAGCTTTGCTCGTTTGAGAACTTCGCTGTTGGTGATTTTGTCCTGCCATCTGATGTCCATGATTTTCCGCAGGCAGCGAAGATGGAAGCTGTTTAATGTTTTTTCGTGTCTTGTATAGGTGGTCCACGTTTCGCAGCTATACAACAAGGTACTGATGACACAAGCTTGATAAATAAGAATTTTGTTCCAAGCTCTCTGAGATAACCTGCCAAAAGTTGTAGCTGCTTTCCCAATTCTGGCGTTTAGTTCTTCATCCAGGGATAGTGATGCTGTTACTGTGGAGCCAAGATAGGTAAACTTTTCAACTGAGTTGATCTTGTTGCCGTTCAATGAAATGTCGGGAGGAGATAGTGTACCTTGTCCGATTACCTCTGTCTTTTTAACACTAATTGTCAAGGAAAAGAGGTCGCATGCATTTGACAATAAGTCCATCATATTTTGCAGTTGTTCGTTGTTTTGGGCTACTACTGCAGCATCGTCTGCAAAGAGGAGTTCACGCAGCATGATTTCTCGAGTCTTTGTTTTTGCTTTTAACCTGGCCAAGTTGAACAGAGACCCATCTGATCTTGTTCGGATGAAAATACCATCTGTGGAGTCTTGAAAAGCGAACTGTAGGAGTGCTGCAAAGTAAATTCCAAATAGAGTTGGTGCCAGTACACATCCTTGTTTTACTCCGGTCTTCACTGCAAATTTACCTGAGATGTTTCCGTCAAACTGGACGCATGCACTCATGTCGTCATGAAAGGAGATGATCAGCTTCAAGAGCTGTGGTGGACATCCAATGGACTTCAGTACAATGTAAAGCGATGGTCTGCTTACGGTGTCGAAGGCTTTTGTCAGATCTATGAAAGCCATGTACAGTGGTTTTCCTTGTTCTCTGAATTTTTCCTGTAGTTGACGGACTGTAAATATCATATCTGCAGTTGATCGTTCTGCTCTGAATCCGCATTGGGATTCTGGTAAGATTCTTTCAGCGAGCCTGTGTAATCGTTTGAGTATGATTTTGGGGAACGCTTTCCCTGTAATACTCATCAATGATATGCCGCGGTAATTGTTACAATCCCCTTTGTCTCCTTTATTCTTGTAAAGAGTTACAATTTTTGCATTTTTCATATCGGATGGAATTGTTCCAGTTTTCCAGCACACGATTAGTAGGTGGTATAAGTGTGGTAATAGTGTTTCAAGGTTTTCTTTGAGGACTTCAGCTGGAATGTTATCCTCTCCACAAGCTTTTCCATTTTTCATATCCTGGATGGCTTCAGAGAGTTCTTTCATTGTTGGTTCCACATCCAGATCCGTCATTTCAGGTAGCTTTGGGACTGCTTCTTCTAAGCCTTGATTTGCTGGCTTTTCGTTTGCATATAGTTTGGAATAATGTTCGA
Organism: Onchidella celtica; assembly: GCA_963931925.1. Lineage (NCBI taxonomy): Eukaryota > Metazoa > Mollusca > Gastropoda > Systellommatophora > Onchidiidae > Onchidella > Onchidella celtica. The sequence goes on from OZ007572.1 coordinate 7,878,063, forward strand.
CCCATCTCTCCAGTTGTTCCTTCTTGTCGGTAAGTTCTTGGCCGTTTTCTGTCTTGATGGGGGCACTTTTTGAAATGGTTGGTCCTAGTGCAACTTTAATCTTTTCATACATGTTTCTGGAGTCTCCTGCATCAGAGGCCGATTGAATTTCAGAGCATAAGTTGGTCCAGTACTCATTGGCGCATTTTCTTGTTTCACTTTGAACCTTTGCCTTGATGTGTTTGAATTTGTCTTTGTTGCTTTGCGAGCGATCTTTCTTGTATTCAAGCATCATTTTCCTCTTTTCTTCTAACAGGGGAAGAAGTGTGGTGGAGTTTTCTCCAACCCAATCATGTCTGAAAGATGGCTTTGTACCATAAGCTGTTGAGGCACTGTTATATATGTTGGTCTTAATTGTGTTCCATGTTTCATCCACGCTTGGTGATTCCATATCATTTACCGGGATGTTACTAAATTCTCTTGTGAAAGCGTTCTTACAGTCTTCTTGTTTTGCTTTTGTAATGTTTAATTTGGGTTGTCGTTTCGCGATGCTCCTAAATATTCTCATTGGCTTTGTATGCATTTTGCTGATGACAAGGGCGTGGTCTGTATCGCAGTCAGCGCTGTGGAAGCTCCTTGTTGATTTAACCGTGTTCAGATCTTTCCTTCTGGTGATAATCAAGTCCAATTGATGCCAATGTCCTGATCTTGGGTGTTGCCACGTAACTTTCTTTGAGTCATTCAATTTGAAGAAGGTGTTGGTAATGCATAAGTCATTTTGTGAACAGAATTCCAGGAGACGCTGTCCATTTTCGTTAATTTTGCCTACGCCGTGGTGTCCTAGGCAAACAGGCCAAGACTGATGGTCCGCGCCAACTCTTGCGTTGAAGTCTCCTAAGAGAACTACTGATTCGTTTTTCGGAATGGTGGCATACATTTCGTTTAGCATGTTGTAGAACTGGTCCTTATCGTCTGCTGATGACATAAGCGTTGGTGCGTAAACACAGATTATGTTGGTGTGACCAGTTTTTGTGCGTAATCTTAGGGAAATGAGTCTTTCAGACTTTCCAGTGGGTGTGTTGATGGAACTGAGCAGGCGATTGTTGATGGCAAAGCCAACACCATGACGACGAGGTTGGTTCGAGTCAAGTCCTTTCCAAAAAAATGTGTAGTGTTGCTCTTTGAGTGTACCAGTATCTGCCAGTCTGGTTTCTTGTAAAGCTGCGATGTCCACTTTCAGCCTAAGCAATTCTTTGTCTATTATTGCAGTTTTTCTTAATGAGTCGTTCTTTGTCATATCGATGTTTTGGTCAAGTCCAGGGCACATGGTCCTAACGTTCCAAGTGCTAATTTTTATTTGGTTTTTTCGTTTTGAGCGAGGTACATCATTTACATCAACTTTTCGATTTTTGATCTATCCCCATGTACCCAATGAGGCAGGCAGATGTGGCGGGTCGGCACCCAACTGGCTGAGGGCTGCTCAGCTTAAGGCGGGCGGTAGCTGACCAGTGTAACTAAATAGTCACTCCCACCGATAGAAGAGGCCCCTGGCGCCTTCCCCTTCGCCAATTTGGGAAAACTTAAAACCTGTAACTGCCCCTCCCCTTGTTGTTTTCATGGCATTACCCATGACAGAGTGACATCTCCGTGTTGACATAGAGCTGTGAGAGCATTACCCATGACAGAGTGACATCTCCGCGTTGACATAGAGCTGTGAGAGCATTACCCATGACAGAGTGACATCTCCGTGTTGACATAGAGCTGTGAGAGCCTTATCCATGACAGAGTGACATCTCCGTGTTGACATAGAGCTGTGAGAGCATTACCCATGACAGAGTGACATCTCCGTGTTGACATAGAGCTGTGAGAGCTTTTTGGGCATGGGTTTTGTACACTGTATTTGCCCAGGTTGGCAGTGTTCTCCCTCTGTATGCTGCATTAGCCTGGGCAAAAAGTATGGAACCTGTGCCTAGCCCATTTTGCACAGACCCCCTCTCTTCTCCACAGATTTAATCCAAAGGAAAGGCATAGCCAATACGTTTGGAATCGCATAGAGCTGCAGGGGTTGCCAGAGGATGGATTGGAACAGACCTCCCCACCAACTGCCTTGGGGTCCCTCCCACCGGATTTTGTTTGGGTTTACTCCCTAGCCTTTAACTCTCCCGAGTCACACACAAGGCAGTGCGGTTTTTTATCAGGGTTTTCTCCCCCAGCCTTTGACACTCCCGAGTCACACACAAGGCAGTGCGGACAGTACCAGGTAGTATTGCACACTGTCATGCAATAGCAGCTATGCCGACCTGACATAATGGTAATCTTACCATTACTGTGATAGTAATTATAAACGTGCTCACAACATCATCGCAATCTAAAACAAACAAATAAATAAAAGTATTAGTAAGAATTGGCGTCTAGGACAGTCGAGATAGTTTTGCACCTTCAGGATGATATTTTATTCAATTGTTATTAAACATTAGATCCCTAAATAATTTTATTGTTTCACACAAAGAATGTCTGTCAATGTGTTTCAAAGTAGGTTACTTTTAACAGTAATAATAATTCTCGACGATATAAGCGTGCTCGAACATATTGAGAAATGGGTTTTAACTTAGTACTCGATCAAACTGATATTTTCAAAGTTACCTAATCAATGTAACTGAAAACCACAGGATGCAATGTCATGGTTAGTTCCTTTGCGCTGGACTCGAATTCAACTTTTTATCTTACACGCTTTTTTACTGCTAGATTGTTGTTTCCGTAGCAAAACAAACCCGAAGAGAGAGAGCACCGTCATTTCTGCGAAGATTGTTGAAGAATGGAATAGAAACCTTCGAAATTATGTGTCCAACACAAGCTACTGTCTGTGAAAATGCGTAGTTTTTTTTTTTCTTTTTATAAATGTGAGAATTAGGCATTGTTTTTCAATCACAGTGAGATATGTGCATTTTTTCCCCCTAATTTAATGGTAGGTTAGAATAAGGCCCAGTCTAGACTAGAGGTCTAGATCTAGATTCTAGACAGATTCTCGGTCCAGCACACATTCAGACAAAACTGACCGTCAAGAGACTGTTTCTAGCCAGGCCTTCGTTTATGGCTGGCAGGCGCTATTGTGAAAACGCATTCGAGACAGTAATGTAGATCTAAATCAGATCTATAGTTTTGTAATGGTTTTGTCACATTCACTGGAATCCTATAGCCTAGTTTCTTCTGATGATTTAAGATTGTGCAAAGTCTTTGTACTGCCGACTGGTGCCCACCAGCTATAGGGTTGTGTCTCGTAAGATTGGCCTACATTACAGAGACCCATTTAACCTTTTCACATCATGGTACATCTTTCGGAAGGTCTTCCGCCCGTCTGCGCCAGTCAAGAAAACACAACTACCCCAGTCCCCAGCCCCTTTTCGCCTGATTAGTCAATCTGACTACCGCCCATTGATACAAACTAGACCCTCACGCCCCCAGGTCCATCTGACCATTCCAATGCAGGTTGTTTAAGCTTGTGTCTTAATCATATTATGTTCGCTGTGGCTATTCTTACGGCAGCCTACCAACTGTTAGTCCATTGTCAGATTGATATGTAACGACGTGAGGGTCTAGTCAGTTTGTATCATCGAGGCCGTAGGCCGATGTTCGTCTGGGCAGTAGTCAGATTGACATATCAGGGTGAGCCGCCGGGGTAGCTATGTATTGTTTTCACTCGTTAACTCGAAGAAGGACTTCCGAATGCATTCTATAGTCCGAGTGAAAACAATACATAGCTACCCCGGCGGCTCACCCTGATATGTCAGTCTGACTACTGCCCAGAAGAACATCGGCCTACGGCCTCGATGATACAAACTGACTAGACCCTCACGTCGTTACATATCAATCTGACAATGGACTAATATAGCCTAGGTAAGTTGGTAGGCTGCCGTAAGAATAGCCACAGCGTATTATGTTTGTTAACTTTTTGGTACGTGGCGCGGACGGGGGGAAGACCTCCCCACCTTTCAGGTGAGGGCTGTTTTACAAACAATTGATATACCAGTCGCCTGCAAAGTGCAGCCACTCGCAAGTGTACCTATTCGCATCACCCTGCACAACGTAGGATAACACATAGTTTCATACTCATAGCGTATGCTGTTTTGGTTTTTTCAATGGTTGTCATTATTCTTCTCTGAATAACCGTTCCAAAGATACCCATAATCTAGCTTTATCAGAAGATTTTACATGAATTTTCAAAAACACTCCATACATCTGTTCATACACAGATAATACCCATGTAGCATCTGCAAGCTACCCCTTGCCCTTCCCAGTTGCTTGTTATACTGGTGACTGAGCATGTGTTCATTTCTTTTTTCATTTTATTGTTGACGTTCGCCAGAGTGTACCCCGTGACTTTGCCCTCCCTTTCTTGTGAGTAGTTTTTTGGCTCGCTCAGTCGTTGTTGGGTTTTCGTAAATATTAGTATGTTCTCGAACATTCCAAGGTCGTAGAACTAGATGTTTACGCCAGATTTGGCCTTGAGTGATGTAACCTGGTGACGTATTGATACGTGATTGGTTAGTTTGTGTGTTTCGGGCGAGGGCAGAGGTTAGATTAATTTAGGGAATTTTCTACAGAACTATCTATAATAGACCCATGTAAGGGGTTGGTTGGTGAGTAAGTAAGTTTTTCCTCGTGTGGCGTAGGATATTTAGTTGTTCGCTGGTGCCTTCCTAGTATTTTATTGTTCAGCATACGGTTATTAAACTTTAATTTTATTTAATCGATTTGTCGGATCTCGTGTTTATTTTTTCTACAGCTGTAATAGTTTCGTTTTCTAAAGGGTTGTAGTTAGATCAGCTAACTCCTCCCTACTATAACGTGCTAGAACAACCTCAGCTGTTACAACCCACTACAAATAATAAAGAAGGAACAGGTAGTGGGCATGCGGGAGCAGTGATCACCATGATGTGAAAAGGTATAAAAGCAAGTAGGTCTAGAGATATTATATTTGTAAACAGAGCATTAGATCTAGCTACTATAGATCTATTGTATGACAAACTTGCATATAACTGAGTAAAATGCTCATAAGGCCCGAGGAATATTCAAATACATTGTTGCTTTGTTGAGATCTAATTTAAATAGAGAGAATAATTATATTGAATTGAGCTGTTGTATCGAAATTTTCGAATGGCTTTTATTGCATTTTGTTTTCTGTTATCACCAGCACTTCTAGTACACCTGTATACCTGGAATGTTTGAGAACTAGAAATAGAAGCAAACACCTGGTAAATACACATAAAACAATGAAAATTCGAGTAAAGGTGGGTTCAGAGAGTCGAGTCATCAACTTTGAGGATAAGAATGCTTCTAGTATCACTTTAAGAGAGCTTGAGCAGGCAACTGCCACACAGTTTCACTTGGAAAATCAGTGAGTAGATCTCTGCCCATTTCAAGTAAAATTATACTGGTATTTGTTGTCTCTATGGTTTGTATAGATAAAAACTTAAATTATTTAAGATAAGTTGACGATACTCATTACCTTTATCAGATTTCCTTTGTCTTAGTATGATTTATTTTTGTTCTAGACTTGCTTAATATTTGTCATTCAATGATATGTCATATAAGCTCATGAAACTATTTTAAATACTTCATTGGTGCAGTGTGGTTTGTGTACTTGTTGAAATGTGCTAAAAAGAAACAAAAAAACAACAAAACACATGCTTCTAAGGGATAATAAAAATGGTGAAATTACATTTAGATCTTTCATGAATTTTTACCATGCTGGAGTGAAACTAGTGAAAGAGACTATCTAAGATAATCAGCGGAAAACATCACCAGGACTAAAGTGCATGATAGGCTGATAGACATAAGGATTTGGTGGTTGTCAGAATATTCTGCAGTGTGAAAATATAATTCAAGTGCATCTTTCGAAATAGTTTCAGTTTAATAAACCATCAGAAGTATTGGTCTGGTCAGTATGCCTTTAAAGTTATATTTGATGTGGTCAATGGAAATAAAAATGTGGAATGATAAATTTTGATTTTCATCACTGACTGTTGAAACACTGACTGCAATTCAAGTGTTCTTGTTAACAGAGATTTTCATCTGAGTCTAAACAAGAGAGATCCTCTTTCTGGACATGACCAGCCTTTGGCAGAATTTGGAGTTGTGTCAGGAGATCTTTTGCATATCATTGGGCCTGGACTTCAGGTATAGTTTGATATGGAGCATGATTTTATGAATATTGCGCCTGGTGACACTTGATGTGCCAAAAATTATTGATATGTAGAATGTACTTGTCAGATTCACATTTTGATACTGAAGCATTCAAATATTGCTTTTTTGACTTAGATATAAAAATAGGATGAATTCTATGTGTCACTAAATTGTTCTTTTATGTATGAGGGTTTCACCATTCTGGAGGTTCCTGGACCGCATGAAACAGTCTGTTTTTTAATGGGGATTTCGATGTTTTAATTTAGGCAGCTAATTGCTGGGTCCTGCACGAAAACCAAAGCTGTGGACATTTAAAGCCAAGTTTCAGCCACTTTTGATATCTATTGGTAATGTGCAATGTGTGAGCAAGTTCTGCCTTCCTGATTGCAATTCCATTTCTGGCTCCTTATTTGTTTGTCTTTGGAACATGAAAATACAGTAGATGATTATTCTAATTAGTTTCAGAGATGGATAAATTGTCAAAAGTGGTGCAGAAAGTAGTTGCTCAATCTCCTAACAGGAAAAACAACAACGCCAAGTCCATTTTTAACAAGGATGCACAAAAGAATTTACTTGCTTCTGTAGCAAGTTCAAAGTTTTGTGACACATCCACAAGCATCAAATTTTGCCAAATGTCTGGAATAAGCTTATGATTGTCTTGTAATGTGATTTTTCTACTTGATTTTATCAGGATGTTGCATGAGAATGTTGGATGGCCTCAACCGTGTGGTTTTAGACTGAGTTTACTCACTCTGCAAGAGCATTTGTATAAATGAGATTTGGAAAATATTCAGGAATAGTATAATCATTGCCATTTGATTATAACAACAGTTTCCCAGCAGTTTACATATTCAGTGTGTTGTGTGCAGGTGAGCCCTGCCAGGAGTGAAGAACAGGTGCAAAACAGGATCCAGGGCCTGGCCTCACATTCACCCCAGGTGACACAGAATGGACAACATACGCCATCTACATCAGGTGATCCTGCATCAAATTCTGAACCATTAAAGCCTGGGTCAACATCTACTGACAGAGTGGAAAGTGACATGGTAAGGAATATGTTTGGAAGCAAAAAAACAAAATTATGATTAACACTCATTATCAAAAAAAAAAAATTAAATTCAAAAAGTCGTTTCTTTTTCTCTTACATATAATTTTACACAGAAATAGGCTAAGCCAACATCTGAAGTTGTATTCATTCACATTTGTACCGGCTGTACACTGACTGAATCATTCACACAGTGAAGAATGTGGGAACTTGTATGGCACAAAAATATATACAAACATAGAGAAAAGCAGACCTTTGTTTTGATATTAAAGAGTTGGATGTTTTTCTTTTTCTATGGCTGTCTATAACTGAAAGTGCTTTAAATCACTGTATTTGTGTTGATGTACTTTTTGAAATAAAACTGAATGCATCACCAGCATCCATGATCAAGTTTGCTTTAAATTGACGCATTTAATGTTTGGCTCTCTCTATTGGTAAAGTTTGAGTTTCTAGAAAGTTCGTCGACATGATAATGGCCACACAGCATCAAGAAAAAGCAAGAGGGCAGACAGAATATAACAGATCGATATGACAGATGTAGATCCTACCAGTCGCAATCATCAAGTATCTGCATATTTTGGAAGAGACGTAATTTTTTTTTTTTATTATTTACTTTTCTTTCGAAAATAATGTTATAGACAGTTTACTTACTACATAATGTGCATATATTTTGTTTGACACTAATTCTTTTGTCATTCCTCATGAAGGATGTAAGTGGAACTAAACCTACAGGCAGTGCTTCGGCAATAACTGGTGGCAGTGATTCAGACATAAACAGGTGAGGATCTTAGATAGTATTATCAATTCAAACCTCTAATTTTATCACAGAAATCACTGAATATCCATGGGACCACAACAAGGCTTGGCACAGAGTTAAAAAAAAAAAGGTAAAATTGTATCAAACAAAGCCCCACATAAGGAACAAACAACAACAACAAAAATACAATTAATTCCAGTTTCTGGACATCACTTAAGGAAACTGGTGAATGAGGCCAGAGCAAGTATGAGACGGAATACTTTTTGTTTTTTTTCGTTTGATGTCTCATTAACATGTTTATGTCCACTCTTCGATGAAAGGAAATTAGATAATTTATCTTCCAATAATATTCTGGGGAGAGTGTTATTGACAGAGACTGTTTTTTTTTTTCTGCATTGTCACATCAAGATTCCTGCAAGAGCCGTTGGTTGTAAGAGAGTCAACAGGACAGCAAGTTCCTGTATTACTGAGTCAGATTTATTTATCAGCCAGTTGCAACAGTTACAACGATGCCCTGTGGGTGGTTCTCCATACACTAATGCTGGAGTCTGGATTCTTGCCACCAGAGGTACAAACTGCTGTGGATTGTCTTATAATGTGAACTATCAAGTATAATAACATATTGTCATATATATACAGTCATATTATTATTAGGTAGTCCAAACTACCCCGCTAAAGGGGCGAAATCCCGTTTTGGCATAATTTTAGGCCAACATTACAAGGCTATTACTGCTGTGTAGAAACACCATGTATCCTGCATCAAAATAAAGTTCAGTCCTTCTTCTGACAAAATATACTTCCTTTTGTATTGTTTAATGTGTTGAGCTGTGTGTTTTTATAGCTTGAACAGGGCACGGTCTTCCCGTTTTTGCTCTGCGCTGCGCGTACCGATTTGACCCCCTCATAACAAAGGGTCGCAGAGCATCGCGCTGATGTAGCGCACGTGCTTGAAAATAACTCACACAGAAAGCCAGATAAATGAGGTTTAATTAACTGTATTTTTCATCGTGTTTTAAGTTGAATTTCCTTTATTAATTCTTTGTTGAAAAGTTTGTAGACCTAGAGACTAGCGGAAACGTTTATAGATCAGGATCAAATTTATACGCAAATAAACCTCAGCCTTTGTAATATAAAGGGGTTACAAGATCAGACGTGGCGTGTTTCGGCGGAAAGCGCCGACTGTTTCTCTAGACCCACGCAATGCTTGATTTCGTCACTTTTGTCCGACACTCAGTGCTAAGTCAATGGCGACACGGTTGACCTCCTTTTCAATTAAAAAAAACCAACTAAAACATTATTTTTGCCTCCCCTGTAAGAGTTCCCCCAAAAAATGACGTCGGATTGACGTTTGCTGACTGAAAAAAGTAAAATGAGATGCTTGTATTATATTTGTACCCCTTGAAACAAATTGAGTGTAATGTACTTGGGTACTAAGAATTTTTAATGCCGTGACTCAATAAACCGCCATTTTATGGGCGGTCAAAGTTGAACTATCGTGCAATTTGCAAAAGGTAGCAAATTCAAAGCATTTTTTCACCTTTGAAAATGGCATAACTTTCATAGCCTTTAACACATTCACTACCAGGGCATTTTCCATATCTGGCCCGGGCCAGATGTTGGACCTACTTTTTGGTGCTAGACCTCTATAAAATTCTAATTTTTTGCTACATCTATATTAACCAACCAACACATGTTGTATGTCAAAAGAAAGGTAAAATGCTGAACTTTATAAATATGTAGATCAAAACTTATTTTCAGAGATAAAAATTATTGTAAAGGGTAAACTAAAACAATGTGAAGAAAAAAAAATATGATTATGAGCAACACAATTTCAACTTACGGTTCGTAGATCTAGGAACAAAAACTCCAATGGGCTTCAAACTCCACAATATTGTTTATAATCCATTCATGTATAAACCATATGAATTTCACAAACATTGTTAGAGAAATAAAAAAGTTACAGCAAGAAAACCAACACCACTGACACACACAAAAAATGAAAAAAAATCCAAAACTTGATCGATAATCTCTCTTCAGAGTAGCTCTAATGTGTCTTTTCTGATTAGACAGTAACTGGTGAATTATGATAAAAAGTAAAAATCAATTTGGACGACCTAGTCATATTGCTTCAATCATTTTAACAGAAACATTTCAAGCAAACTACCTCATAATTCCTGATTTACTGTCACAAGTTAAATTACACTGAGATTTGAATGATTCAAAATAACATTGCAAAAGTTTAATTGATTATTTGCTGGAGTACAGCTTTCTCTCATTCCCATTTATTCGAAGTATTGTTAATTTATTGGAGCTACCTTTCAGATGCCCACTATATAATCTTCTTAAATTTGAAATAAGTATTTGATATGTACAGACCATATTTTATTCACCGAGACCCCCTTACATTTGATTTTTGTGAGGTTTCGCTAGTTCCAGTCATATTTCTATCCTTCAAATTTGTATTGGGTGAACAGTAACGGCTGTTGCATTTTATTGTGAACAGAAAGAGGATCCAACAGCTATGCCAAAAGACTGGAAGAAATCTGGGTACTATTCCTGTGTCTACGACTACCCTGTGTCAAATGACATTGTGATGAAATGTTCCCTGGTGGGTGTCACGGTTGGTGCATCCATTGCTGTCCATGGTAATGTCAGTTCTTCTCCCTCTCTTATCACTTCTCACATTCTGTATGTTTTTGCCTTCGTGCTTTTTTTAATGGCCAGGGGAAAAAAGCAGCTTTTGTTGAACCAGCAGTGAAATTTGCTCTATTCCCATCTTCAACCATTTACATGTATTGACTTTTTTTGGTGTCAAAAGTACTTTTCATCTCAGATTTTGAATATAGAATTTAAAGTTTCAGCCTTAGGTTTATAAATATTTTTGAAATGGAAATTTGAAAAAGAAAGGAGCAAACTTGGTGTATCAGTATTCCATTAACTCTAGCAATCAGAAGTAAGAAAATAAATGTTTGAGTGTTCTGTATTTGGCTCCGCGTACAAACCCCTAATGTGTAAGTAACTTAAACTGCTTAATAAATCATTAAATCTATGTATCTGCACATTCATAAATATATTTGTATGTTTAGATTGATGTATGTATTCAGCACATTGCCATTTTCAAATGTGCAATAAGGACACATGAAAGAGTTGGGGAGGGAGAGGGGTGGAAGGTTTGGTAGGTTACATGTTTGAGTTGTTTGGAGGAATGACTTTCCCCAAAGCAGGAGTCATGAAACCTCATACATTGTGTAAAATTTTTTGATCTATTGCAGGTCTCTCGCAGGGAGATACAGATATCAAAACAGAACATTTACAGCTGAAGTCAACAGATTTTGTGCGAACTTTATCACAAGGTGAACAACAATATTGTATTAGAATTTGTATTCAAAGCAAGTTTGGTATAGATCTTATCAAAATTTAATGTTCTAAAATAAAACATATAAACAAATCTTGATGGAATTGTTGAAGTCAAATGTTCTTATCATTTCACTTTGTCCGACTCATTTACTGAGTGATAAATCTTCATTTATACAATGAGAAATTTCTCATTTGTCAACTTTGAGCCTGAAAGTATCATTGCTTGTCTTTCTTAGTTGAAATGTGGAAATTTCGACGTGTGAATTTTTGTTTATGCAGATGTTCCAGAGACGTACAGGGCATTAGATCGTCTGTCTCGCCAGTTCAAAGACACCATTTGTCTCCCTCTTGTCAATGAAATGGTTATTGCAGCTGGATTCTCACAAAGGGAAGGATTGCTGGCTCTACCATATGAGACAAAGGTGTGTACATTTTATTTGCTTTGTGGTGGATGCTCTAAATCCAGTCTTGATCAACAGTCACATCCTTTTAACACTAATTAGCTTTCAATATGTATAAACTACGTTAAAAAAAAAAGAACAGTTTGAACGTAGGATGACTCCAGTACTTTGGTAAAAGTATCTGCTGATGCAGATAAACAAATGAATGACAACAGACAATATCCCTTTGATAATGAAGGAAGACTGGCGACAGCACAAACACATGTTTGAAGAGGGTTATTTTCCTGTGAAGATCTTTCGTGGTCTTGCCTTCCAAATGGTTTCAATTCTTTGGTTTTTTTGTTGTTTTTTTTCACTCCTTTTGATAAACAATTTTCTGTTACTTAATGATCTTGAATGTTCATCTCTTGACTATTTCCAGATACGCATTATGTCATTTTTGGATGCCAAGAGCCTTGTCCAGGTAGGACAGACATGTCAACAGTTCAGTGCCATATACAGAGACAAGACAGTGTGGAGAATACTGTACATCAGAGCCTTTGGAAGTATGTCAAAAAGTGCAAGGGCTATTGTGAATTATTAAAATTTTAATGATTAGTTACTTGCATGCCACATACAAGTGATCTGTGATAAAGTATGTAATTCAGAATGCTAGATCAAAAGAATATTGTAATCTGCTCTGCTGTGATGATGGGTCCCTTTATAGTTTAAGCTGTGCCTGTAAAGCTTTGTAAGACCTGAACTTGGTATTACTGTGGAGGATTAACCACTAGATTGGCAGCCCACAGGCAAAAAACCTTCCTTGGAATCACCATCAAGGAAAATAACTCTAAATGACTTTGGGATTGGTCGCAATGAAAAGGTCATCACTTTCTTATTTCTTGATCAATTTTAATAAAATAAATCTTTAAAAATCCAGAATTGAATGACCTTTCCATTGATACCATGCATTATGCATTTTGCTTGCATTTTGATTGTTAAAAAATTTCTGAACTTGAAATCAGCCTCCTCTGGCTCACTCTCATCTTCACTAGATCTAGATCTATCACTGTCTAGGCCTATATCGGGAGTAAATCTAGGTCTAGGGGTATCATCTAAATCAAGTTCTACATCACTTTCACTATCTTCCCCTTCATCTAGATCTAGAGAGGTAGAAATGTCTTCATTATCTTGATGAAAATCACCTGACACCACCAAACTTTTCAGAAAATTGAAGGCCATTTTCACTAATGTCGTATCAACAGCTGTCTCCACATATTTCACTCCGGTAAAAAAGCAAAAGGAAGTAGAGCCTTTATATTACACCGGAAATGTCTTCTCCATTATAATCCATGCTTATTATGGTCCACAAGGTTGACTAAAAACAACGTAGGCCTAGCGGGCGATTTGCCAATGAACCGTCGCGGGCGCCTCCGGGCGCATTGCATATCTAGTGGTTAAACCTTTGCCAGTCCATAGAAATCTATAAACTTTCTGTTTAGAATATTAGAGTAAATAAATCACATACTCAGCACAGGTTTACAAATCAAGTGTTGAAAATGAAAGTGTTCACAAACAGTACTCAAGTTTCTTTCACTTGTAGTGGAATGACAGGTTATCTGGAGGATCAGAAGTTTGTATTACATTTTTTTGTGAAATTTAGTGAAACAATGTTATTTGGAACAAACCATCATTGTCTAGGTTTTGCGGCTTCACTCTGAAAATATATGATAAAGACACTATATTTTGCAACTTTTGCAGTGGTATTTGAAAATTTATATTATTAAGTTTCTTGATGTTTTCCTTTTTCGCAGGGCCTGATGACTGCAGTCTTGCCAGAGATTGGTATGAGGTAAGAGAGCAGTACAAAACTATTGTAATCAAAGTCTTCACTAAGTAACCTTTTGCCTGCCACACAGATTTCCACTCATATGCCAGGGGCAAAAGAGGACAAAACAAGCAAATCTAAAAAATTACACACCATAGATCCCATGTGTTAAGTGCATGCAAATGATGCAAATAACTAGGGGAACCAACTAGGAAATACAAAACAACCATAATTTGGGAATTGTTTCCATATGATCGCTCAAGAAATGCATTCGAAGTAGCTCCGGAACAGTTTCGGGCACCTGGCAGTATAGCGAGATTAGTCAGCCCGGAATAGTCTCGGGCAAAGCAGGGAAGGAGTTAATTTCCGACATTGAAGTATTCCCTTGTCTCATCTGAGACAAATCACTGTAGTTATTTCCTGTTTCCCACTAGCTTCCAAGCTGGATGCATTTGTGGTACAAGTTGAATAAATCTGGTTATGGCATGCTGTATTGTCATTATGGAGAAAGCTATGTAACCTCATGCTTACCACCTGCAACATGCCACAAAAAAAATGCATTCTGGCTAGGTCTGTGCTATATGTTATTAACTCTCACTCTGCGCGCGACGCCTTAAAGCCTGCTATCCAGTCAGTGACCTTACTCAAGGAGAATCTTCTCTGGGGTCACTGACCTTACTCACAGAGAATCTTCTCTGGGGTCACTGACCCTTGCCCCTATACGATGACCACACACGCTGTCCACGTGGTTCGGTTTTTATTAATCGGTATGAAAACATCCATTGCTATGCCTTATCACACTTGATAATGAATTAACCAGCAAAACCTTAGTCTGTCAGTCTCTAACCAATGATCTGACTTATGATTCCAAACTGACAGCTGTAGTTTTCGTGAGAACAAAGCATGATAACTAGCCACGCCCTCCCAAGCCCCACACAAATTTTTTCATCCTGATCGACACATACTAATAAACCACTGTGGGCATTTGGGGCAAAGATTATTTCAGAACTTGTTTTTGATTGGTTCTTAGATACAGACAACTCCAGATGGTGTCAGCTTGTGAGGAAATGAGATAATGCTGCAAATTTGTTGAGCAGCAGTTCGCATGTCGATGTTACATCTTTTGAAAGTGTGGGGAGAGACTTTGAAAGCTTAGTCTTTGTGATTCGGACCAGTGGTTCACTGGTTAACATGTCCATGTCACAATGCCTTTGATTTAGAAGAGATACAGTGAACAATAAGACGGTGTTTACGTCTCAAAAAGGTCAGTGACCTGACGCGTGAAAATACGGCTTGCGCGTGGGCCAGCCCGTGCGGCGTGAGCGCTTGCAAAACATGGGCGGCAACTGCGCAGGGTGAGGGTTAAGAGGTATGCACATTGTGTGTGCTAATAAGTGCTCTATGAAAATGAATTTTTCCCCATGGGCCTGTGAAGTGATTTTAAATCAGTCACTATAATTTTTCCTTTTCAGCTCTTTAAAGTACAGTATCAGCGATGGAAAGATGAGCAGGCGTCAAGAAGGAGAATTTTCCACCTAGATGAATTTGATCCATCGAGATTCCCGAGGATATTTCCAGGTCCGCCGTCTATCTTGCCTGGCACACCATATCCTCATTTTCTGGGTGGAGACTATGATATCAATCCAGAATTTTCATCAGGTGATTTATTTGCCATTTATTGACAGTGAATTTAATTTGGGGCATTCTTGCATTGTAAAAGTTAAGTTTGTTTCATGATTTGTGGACAGGTATTTTTAACCTTCATATGTGGTTGGCCAGAGACCCATCATGAATTATATTCATGGATCATTTTAAGGCCTGTATGGTAAAAAATCATAACATAGTTTTTACAATTTCCCAGGAGTAGCAAAAAGTTGAATAACTTTTTTTTATCATACTTAATAATTACGATGTATTAAAAATCATTATTTTACCCTTGGTTTTTAGACTTTAACCTCCAACTTAGAACTTTTAACCTTTAGTTTCAGAATTTAATCCCCAACTTAAAACACAGTCTGTGGGCTGTCAAGGACCACCAGCATGCCAAAAATATCTCAAGGTTTAAAAATCGTTGAGTTACGACAGTTTGCCATGCAGCCCTCAATTTATGCTATTCATTTGAATTTTCAGCTCATCTTGATTGAAAATTAAAGTTATTTGGCCAGATGAAATAAACTTTTCACATTGGCTGGTTTAGCATTTTTATATTTCTGTGCTTTGAGGATAAAATACCAGTTAGAACTTGGAAGATATCCATGAACAGAATGTCTCTCCTCAGGGATTCCCAACCCACTGGGTGGAGGGATGCCACAGGGACCAAGATTGCCAAACATTGGTGTTCCAGATCCATTTTCTCCAGGCCTGGGAGGTCCAAGACTTCCTGGCAGATCACAGCCAGGAAGGGGAAATTTGACAGGCTCACCCTTTTCCAGTGGCATCAGAGGACCTTTCAACTTCTTATAGATAGTACAATATACTTTAAAATCTATAAATTGCTTGAAGAATGCGTACCCTTAGAATGACAAGGTACGAACTCCCTTCCATCAACTTTTGAGAAATCAAGGACTGAAGTTTCCAGTGACCACAGCTTTTAGAGCAAAGAATTCTTTTCTGCTTAGGAACACTAGCAAATTACACACCGAATCTGCTTTATACTTTGACACATAACGGAGAAGGCTCATAGAAGTAGTGCCACTCAGTTCAGACAAAAAGTGGAGATAGAACCTAGTCATTCTAAGGGGACAAATTGACAGCCTCAGGTGTAACCTGACAGTGCAAGAGGATTGAGTGCGATGTCAGAAATACAGGATTACATTGAATATTGATAAAGAGTACCGTGTGTACCAGTGGACAAAAAGGTGAGGTGGCAACTGCACAGATAGACAAATGCAGCTTAACTCATTGGTGTACTCTGTAGCTTCACTAGTATTTGTGAGTGTGCATGAGAAAACCCACAATATGTCGACAGAGCTGATTTTGAGAAAAACGGCTTTGAAGTGAAATTATGGGTCCGACACAAACTTCCAACTGGGCTGTTGTTTAGGGGACCGTGGTATGTTACAGGGTAAACTGTAGACGAGCAGTTAACACTACTCACTATGATCTCTATATGGCTTTGTAATTAGTCTACGGTCTCCTAACAAGATCCAAAAACTTCCGACTTGGCTGTTGTTTAGGGGACCGTGGCATGTTACAGGGTAAACTGTAGATGAGCAGTGAACACTACTCAGTGTGATCTCTATAACGGCTTAGTTATTAGACTACGGTCTTCTAACAGCAATCACTCCAATATTAATGGATCAATTAGCTATTGCCACTTTTAGGATTAAATGCCGTTTTATCAAAATCTTGTTTTAGGGGGGTCACTGACTTCAATTTATCAGAAATGTCTTGTCTTTTATTATGTGTACAGAACTCAATATGTCATGTTTGCGACATATTGTGGGTTTCCACATGCACACTCACATTTAATCTAAATTTTGGATACACATGCATATTTATGCTAATAAGTATTGCAGTCTTAACAGAGGAGTGAAGTAGCAGTGGTGTAAATTTATCCAAAGTTTGTCGTTTATACAACTTGATCAGTCATTTTAGACTTTTCATGACATCTCATAACTGATAAAAACAAAAATATTGGGACTACCACTGTAGGAATTTTTGTTGTAAACACGGCGTACAAAAATGCTCGAAATCGCGCCTCTTAGTTGTCGCCGGCTGGCGGTCATAAATCTCGTGCGCTGGAATGCTCACCGGGGTCAATGCGGTCAGATTCGCTCCGAGGGCAGCAATTAATGGGAGACGCTTTCATGTTAAAATTCGGCTCTTTTGATATTAAATTTGCGACAGTCCCCGTGGACCCATTCCGATGTCTTGCTATGAAGACTCCAGCAACAATCTTTCCCTTAGTCTGCGCAAATTCCAGCTTTCTACGTGCTTTTGTCTTTCTTCTACGCACGTATGTATTACCTACATTTTGTAATTTTCCCCTGCCCAATCGCAGATAAACTATTCTTAATTACACAAAAACGGCTGGCGAAAACAGTTTGCAGTTTTCATCTGTGTGATCAGAAATAATTTCTGATCTGTCTGCGCAAATTTCAATAATGCCTCAGCTTTAGTTGGAACGCTATATCAATTTATATGTGAGGTGCTCACCTATTGTTGTTAAGTTGGCCAAACTACTGACTTTCTAGTGATGTAATAAACTGCTTGAACATAGTAATAACGTGAATCATGCACGAAAGAAGCATATTTCTGCTCTGGACATTTGTGACGTGTGTTTGGTTGATAAAACAAAAACAACAAAAAACAGACCAAAAACCTTTTGTGTGTGTGTGTGTGTATTCATCAATTGCTTGCGACTTTTTTTTTGGGGGGGGGGGGGGGGGGGTTGTCAAGGAAGGCTATATCGAGAAACATTCCAAATATATCTGTCCAGAATGTTACAAAATAGTTCAGGACACTAAACGTCAACAAAGCACAGTTTCACTTGATTCTCCGACCTACTATTGAAAATAGTTTAAACATTAGGAGCGAATACAACCCCATCTGTAACGAAACAGCAGAGCCAGCGAATGTCTCACGGCTGTGTCCTACTGAAGCAGTTTGCATCCCAGTCGTCTCACCTCAGCAGCCGAAAAAACAACAAAAAACTGTAGACTCTCCAAGCACGTCTCTCTAAAACAAACATAACTGACCAAAACATACCTCACACTGAAACAATCAGCCAGGACATACCCTATATAAATGTAACTAGCATAATTTTCAGCGACACGGACGCCGACAAAACAAAATACACACAAGAATTGAAGCAGACAGAAGACACATTATCTCTTCGCACATTTTCTGGGCTCACCCTTAACTCTGGCCCTCTTGCTTCCTGTTTCGATGGAATTCTCAAAACACACAGAATCTCATGATATGCTTATTATAGCAGCAGGCCATTTATTGATAACCACTGCCATAAGAATCTCAGCCTAACTGAAGAGATTGTCACTCAGGCGAAAACGCATACACGCAACCCCATTCATCATCGAGGAGGCATGTACACTGCAAATGACATTCGACTATCTTAACAGCTCTTTAGTCAAGTTCACAGAGCCATCTCATACACTAAACCCGTCCACACAGAATCACTCTCTGGATTTCAAACTCTGATAGTGATAGACAATTACAATGTGACATACAGGAGGATGTTGCCGAACAAAACATTGTAGAACACCACTAGATCTACATACTATACTATATAAGACAATAACATTCGGGTTCGGTTGCTGGGTGAACAAGGCAGTGCGAGTAGCCACCAGGCTATCGCCAAACTCAAAAATAAAAAAAAGAGTATGTAGCATCAATGATGACTTTCGGAAACTAGAATTTATCATGAAAATCCATCTGTTGCAAGTAGCTCCGTCACTGAGCTGCACAGTCAAACCCTGGCCTAAAGTGCGGCCAAATGAAAATTCAGAGACCGGCCCCTCCACACAACAATGAACCAAATTGTGAGGCACTTCGAAACTGTATTTAGTGTACATAAATAAGCTGTTCCAAGTAAAAGAAAATTAATGCGCAAACATTCTTACGAGGAGACGGCAAGTGCAA
Source organism: Onchidella celtica (assembly GCA_963931925.1). Classification (NCBI taxonomy): domain Eukaryota; kingdom Metazoa; phylum Mollusca; class Gastropoda; order Systellommatophora; family Onchidiidae; genus Onchidella; species Onchidella celtica. The sequence continues at coordinate 7,897,193 of OZ007572.1, forward strand.
GCTAAGGGTGACATAATATGCCATGTGACAACACGTAGCTGTTTAAATTGACCTGTACGCATTATAAAAGCTGCGGCAAAAAAGCCACTTGGTGAGAAAGCTTGTACATGTCTCTACTTCATATGTTGTAAATTTGAACGGGAAGTGACCGGCGGTTACCGAATTTTGGATCTTTATTATGTCATATCTAACAACAGTGTCAGCATTGAAATAGGGTCAACTTTAACTACCTACTACAACTAAACCAATCAATATTTAAGTATTTTTCTTTCGATATCTTACACTAACAGCATTTGCCTACTGCTACCTACTAACAATTAATCGCTGAACCAAACATTGTTAGCGTAATAACTCCCCGATAAAGTACAGAAAAATGCGTTTTGCAACATCCATTCTACAGTGCTCGCTGACCGATGAGTAACACCGATCACCGTCACGGCCCAACGACCGCGGGCGCCTCCAGCCTATTACCGGCGGCCAACTAAAGTATCCGGTTTTTGTACGCCGTGTAAAAGGATGGCACTCTCAGTTCTTGTTTAGGGGGAAATTGCTTCAGTGTGACATCCTTTCACATTACGTGAGATACCCAGTGAGAGAATTTGTTGGTTCCCCATTTGTCCTTACTCTGGCTTTACATAGTAAGCTTAGAGGGTACTGGATTCATGGAAATTCTATTCCATCTTTAATCTGTGGTGAATTTTCATTTGAATTAAGAATAGGCACATCTGAATTTCTATTTAAGCATTACGTTTTCAAAATGTTTTGAACAAGTGTTTTTGGAAGTTCCATCTCCTGCAGTTAGTTTTGTTATACTTTCTGCCCCCAATGCAAGAAATATGAATAACTATGATAGAACCATACTTGTGTCAAGCCCTGCATTGTTCTCTTGGTTGCATCAGAAATATTACCATGTAAATAAATCGTTGATGAACTGAGTGTCATGTGTCATCTTTATTATCATCAGATAAGAATGGCAGTGATGACCATTGTATTAACTATCTATTTCTGTCTAAGTGTTGCTCCAGGACTCTTACATATCAGAGTGGCAGTTTTTCATTCAAGGATTTTACAGCAAAGATCTTCATAACTTCATAAATGGACTGTAAAAAGAAATTAACCAAAGTTATCAGGATGAAATTGCTTAACATTTTTATGTCAGTTTGCTGGAAACGAGATTAACTCACTGACCCCTAATCCCGACAATATTAGTTTCCCCTGACAGCCGCTGTGTATATGCCCCGGCTATATCGGTACAAGATTTCCCCGTGAATAGTGATGTCAAGCAATATTTTCATTGGACAAGCCAATAGCAATACACATTTAGGAGCCAATCGTCAACGAGAATATATACTATACTTGGGGGAAGTTGCTAAAATAACTCTGTAGGTAAGGAAACCGCGACCTCTGGCCTGGATTCTTTGTGCGGGTTGTTCAAAGTTATTTTTTCTAATTTTTTTACCTTTTTTATTTTTCCTGTATCTCTGAAACTATATTATATTTTGTAAAACATATCTGGAAAGAACAACCAATAGATAATCTTCTCACCAAGTTTCATTGCATTTGGTGCATATTTACTATTTTTTTGTAATTGTTGCAAAATGTTAGAAATTCTTAGGCACAGACAGCAGTTTGTCACATGGGGCTTAGGGTTCAGTGAGTTAAACAGTACACAATTGTGACATGAAAAAAACAACTCAAACCACAAACAAATAATTTGTGATGCAATTCAGGCTCTCAAACACTCTGCATGAACACTGCAATACTTGGACACCATGTAAGAGACAACCATGGATGTAATCACAGAAAATGTAAAAATGCTGAAACATCTGTGAGTTAAAATTACTGATGGTATGAAACTAATAATGCAAACATTTGTGTGGCTGAATTTCAGTTTGTGAATGAACCTATTTTTCACAATAAACCACCCAAACAGAACAGCCTGTATGGGTTAAGTATATTTTTGAGACAATGGTAAAGAATAATCAGTAATACGTGAATATCATATCACTGCCCCCCCCCCCAAGTTGAAAAAAATCTTGCAAAATAATGCTCGGGGCTCAGAAAGTTTTTGATATTAGCCAGTTTAGAATATAATGTCCATTGCCATTATCTATCAACAGAATGGTAAGTTTTCATACCTGGCATCAATTTGCTCAGTTTTCACGGCTTGATTGGCTGCAACACGAATATCAATGGATGCTTGCGCAAACACCTTAATGGGAATTCCATTATAGAATTAACTGACCTAATTATTGATGAGGATTTAAAGGTCTTAACAGACATTTGATACTTCATGTCAAACTTTCAAATTGCTCTCCTGTAAAATTTACAAATCTGGCAATATGGTCTTTATGCAGACATCCCTCTATAGGCTATATCATCGACTCTGTGCTGTTGCCTCCCATTCCTGGAATACAATTTCACATTAGTTAGGACTTTCAACAGATTCAAATGTCTCACTGGTGATATTGCGGCAAGCAAATTAATGAAAACTGCTTTACAAATACATGTACAGGCAACATAAGGCTTTTGAAAATGTATCAAACATTTATTATTTCACAATCAATAAGGATTTACTTCTTTTCATTTTTCAACAAAGCTTTCTCTTTACTAAACATTGAAAGCAGCTTAATATCTATCAACTTTTTTTTAAAAATCCTAGCATGCTGACAAAAAAGGAAATAGGCTCCCAAACTGGCCCTGTATATTCTGCTCATCACAATACCTGAATATGAGGTATATAAATAATGAACAAGACAACAATTCTGCACATTGGGCCATTTTTACAACACATAAACTGACAACACACAGTTCTATCATTTACTGTTCAATTTGTGGCCTCTGAACTGGCATAACCTCAAAGAAATATCCAGGGTCAGAATTAGCAATATCCAATGCCAATAAAATCTTTTCTTGGAATGAAGATCTGCTACATTAGCTCTTTCCTCAATGGGCCAGCATTCCACATCTGGCCGGAGCACTTCTTGGGTTTATATGCCGTACTGTACCCCGCATTTGTAAAGAAAGATTGCCTTACTACACAACAGCTGTCCAAACTACACACTTATCGGACACATGGTAATCTCTGGACACGCCAGGTCAAAGGAAGCTTTACCAAGAATTCTATTATTAAGGTTCAGCATCATGGTATGTTAAAATTTTCCATTATAGTACTCAAGGAATAGCCATACAACATCACAAGGCTGGTTGCGTTGTACAAGCTGTCATTAGGGAAGCGTGCGATGCAGTGTGCATTGTACCATAGGGAAAGAGTTAATTAAGAACATATTATATTCCAATGCTACATCAAAACTATTTATTTGGGTGAATGTGACATCATATTTCAAATGTGCTGCCTACTGTACATCACTCTTGGGAAACTGATTCAACTAGTGCAGTGATCTACAATATTACAAACCATTGGTTGTGACAAGTTTTTTCACATTTCGTGGTGTTACAGTAAAAAGATTTTTCATCTAAAGAGCAAAAAAACTATTTATTTCCTTCAGAGGACGGAATTTTGTCATTGGGTATTCGCTTAGAGAAATGTTAATTTAGAGTGATTTCCCTTGGCCACAGTGGTCCAATTCTTTGTAAGGACAAGTAATACATGTTGTAGATCCATTTTCGCTCAAGAAAGATTTGTCTACAAAAAGTGAGGTTAGACAAGAGAATTACACCGACGATATGAAATTAAAAACCAATTCAAAGCAGATCAGTCTGAGATCTATTGTAAGAACTGCCATCAGATAGCGTATTATATTCGAATTTGAGTTATGAAAGGTTTATACGCTGTGCCCCAAACTGGTTACTGGTGAAATGTTCTTCAATGCTATTTACAATGAAAAGAAAGTAAATGAAAATTTAATTTCCCAATCAATTCACCTGAAACCCATCTGAAATGAGCAAATGTTTTATTATACATCTAAATAAGGTCATGACAAAGCAGTGAAATATTTATTTTATCATTTGATGTGAATATGGTTTTCAGTACTGCACATTAAAATGTCGGGCTTTCACTTAGGCCCTGGTTTGGATACATCAATATTTTGCTACTGTTTTCTGAAACTTTACAACTGAAGATACAGTAGACAGCGGTTAAACCGAAATTGGCAGGATCCGGGACCCACGGGTTTATTTTCGGTTTAGAGAGGGTTTTGGTTTAGCGATAGCAGGCTTGAAAAATGCCAGTTTCAAGACTAGAGCGGTAGCCCAAAATCACTATTGAAGAGAACTTAGTGTAAGTGCATAGGCAAAAGACATTAAATGTGACTTCGCTTGCTCTGTGTTTTTGACTGACAATCAGGGTGTGCGATTGCTCAGGTCTTGGGACACGTACAAGATAAATATGCCAGCAAATGTGGACTAATTCTCTGAGTAAAAAGACAGGAGTAAGAATGAACAATACAGATTCTACTTTCCTATTGATCTTGTTGCTCCACACTGAGTGACAAGATGCTGTGAACTACACTGTCTGTGGTCACTGGTATTGTCTTTCTGATATTATACTTTTTACACGAAAGGTCATCCCCAATGTGCAAAACATAATAATGTCTGCTGCCATCTGGTTTGGATCTGAAAGGTTATTGGCCTCCCTCCCTTTCCCCCTACCCCAGTAGTGCTGCCACTCCCATACAGGCCTACACGACCGCAGCGGAACGAAACATGCTCTGCTCATTTATTTTTTTTGGGGGGGGCGGGGAGGTAATGTAACCTCACTTGGCCTACGGCAAATCACAGTGGACTGGCCCCTGAATCTAGCAATGTTCTTCCCGGTTTAACAGTAGGGTTATTTTGGTTTAGCGCTAGTTTGTTAACAAAGATAAAGAGGACAAAAAATCAGGGACTTCTATTTTCCTTCGGTTTACTGATTTTTTCGTTTCAGCCATTTTTGGTTTGATCGTTGCCCACTGTAGTTTAAAGATTGCTGTGTTGTTCACTGGAAATAATGGACATTTCCTCATAGCTGTGATAAAATTATCACTGGCTACAGCAGTATAAAGCGAATAACAAAAGAAAGGTCATCGTGAATTTTTACTGAGGACAAAACATACTTGCAATGCTCAGTAGAATTCAGTGAAAAATAATTATGAATTCTTCACATGAATTTAATTGCATGTTACTATAGGTGACATAAGAAAAGTTTGATACTGACTAAGAGTGAATGATTGACACCAAAATGTGTCTACTTAACTATGGCCTCATGCAAAATAAGGCTTCTACTGAACTCTTGAATCACTTGTGATATTTGTTACAAGGAAGTGGATCACTGTTTATAATCAGAAAACATCAATAGGAAAGGGAACATTGTATGTGTCATGGTACACATTGCTGTCCAATTGACAAGATAATTTACCACAAAATGACCACTCATTGAAACTAAAGACACAATGGAAAACCACAAAGACTTCCTACATCACACTGCAGGCAACGGTCATTAAAATTTATTTATTTCCTATAACTTCATGTGGATGCTTTCAAAAGATTTGAAATGCAAAGATGTTATTTATGACTAATGGTTATTTATGACTACTGGTGGTTTTGTACTAATCCCTACTGAACCATAAACTAATAAAATACCCAGACTGGATGATCCCATTGTGTGACGTCACAAAACAGCGAGAGGTCATGAACCATCCGCCACATAGGTTTACGGTAACGACTGACGCTTCAGCATAGCTACAATTTTTAATGACACCATTTTGACGCGCCTACTGAACACGGAAGTTTGGTTTCGCACCAAGAAATTAATACATGCACAACCAATCTTGACAAATAAAAAGAAATTTCTACTGCAGGTAGAACTAGAATCGGAATTTCCCGAGCGGCGGCCATATTGGTTATACAGTCGCCGCTCGGGAAATTCCGTAAAAAACGACACAGCCCGAAGCTCGTGTTTCCAGTCCGGTGGATTTATTAGTCTGTGTACTGAACTGAAATGGCAAAGTCAAGACATCCCTTTTAAGAATAAGACAATTTAACTCATTCGCTATAGTAACTTTGTGTGGGTGTGGATGGGAACTCTCAACACTATCCAGTTCAAAAGTTGGGGATGGTTCAAAAGTGTTTTTTCTTTCACTCAGTACAAACAGAAGAGATTCTACATTAGACATTAAACTAAAGGAAAATCAATGAACCAGGATGGGATTCAATATTTCGAGAAGTTGGCTTAGATGTCAGTGTTGGAAAATCTGCGTCCACTCAAGCCAAATATTTGGCTTTCCATAGTGAAGTAAAAAAATCTGTGAGCCAAATATTCAGCTTACCATAGCGAATGAGTTAAATAACATGGTTTTGTTCAGTTTTTCCGTTTACACATCTTAAAATGACTCAGAAAAAGTGCCTTTAGGATTTCCTGGAAAATGCCTCTTACAATGTATTTTAACAATTGTGACAATAATGCCAGAATCCTAAGTATAGATTAAAAACAACTAAAAAATTTAAATGTAACAATCTGTCAAGGGGGCGAATGAAGCTATCATAAAATGGGAAAGACAATCAAAATATGAATCTTGCTGATGTGAGCCATATCAATGTTAGGAGTTGTCCATAGAGGTCCCCAGTTGTAGTTGGAATGTGAGGGTATTTGGTGTGGTCACATCAGCTACATACAACTCTTGTCCATTCTCCAGTCCCAGCTCTGAAACCAGAATGAAACACCGTAGGCCGAGATCAAACACCGCAATTATGCATATAATTATACTGCTTGAAATGATCAGCTTCACATAAACTTCAGCAAGTCTGAATAGTGCAGGCCAGTAAGCAGATGGGAGTCTCATATTTTTCAGATATTTTTTACTATTTTTTTTTTTTTTTTTTTTGCCTAAGGTGGAAATGTATGAGCCTGAATATGAGTGTGTTGTGGTTGGTGGTGATGCAGTACACAAGAGTTAGGAAATCTTTGCTTCGATAACACTGTTCAGTTTGTCGTTGTATGGAATAAACACTTTTTTTTGCTAGGAATTTTAGTAAAGTGACTCTGTCAGCTCTTAGCGAAAACCATCAGTGAAGATCCTGACAACTAACATCATTGTTACTTTTAGTGGGAACCACATTATAAAACCGCAAAACACAGTATAACACATATAATGTGAAATGAAACTTAGGCCACAGTGAAGTTAAAATGGCAAATAACGAAAAAAAGGGTAATATGTTGTATGTGATAAAGCCCCACATTAGACTGACCGCCATACAGATTTTCTGAATTTTTTTAAAATATAAAGGCAACAGCGAAACATACCTTTGAGTGTCTTTTTAAGGTTTTCCCTCGTCTTCTCCTCAATAGATTTAACAGTCTGCATGTACAGTGTTTTGTTCTTTCCGCCCACACTTGTGGTCACCCCAGGTGATTTCATTTGGCTGAAACACAGATCGTGGTGAAAGATTAATGACAAACAAAGATGAATACATGCATTTTAAAAGATAACTCATTATCACAAACAGACAAATAGAAAAGTTTTCAAATTTGGATGGGAACCACTGATAGAAAATTTCCCTAAACTTTTCATGTAACAAGTCATGGCCAACAGCAACATTCACATACAGGACACAGGCCCATGCAGAGATTGGACAACACACAAAACAGTATTTATATATAACTATGAAAAGAGCAAAAATCCACCTCCAGAAAAAAAAAATTCAGAAATCAGGAAATTTCCTTCACACTTCTTATCCCTAGGCAATCTAACCTTCTACATAATGTGTGTGTGCGTTTTTTTTTTTTGGGGGGGGGCAGGGGGGTTATATCGAGCTCTGAGGCATATTTGTAATAGTTCTTTGGTCAGACAAAAGCAAATCTGCCATTAGAGAAAGGTATAACTTACTAAGTGGCATTTTCCTGCAAGTATGTGATAATATCCTGTAGCTTATTGGAATCTGTAAAGGTCAATTGATGGGGCCTATCACTACAGGCCAGGCAGTCGTCCTAAAATGTACAGAAAAAAATAAAAATAAAACCAAAAGCATATTACTATTCGGCATAAAGCACAAAGTGAATTTACAGCACCAGCTTATAGACGTGAAATGAAGAATAAAACAAATGTATAACATCACTGCCGACTTTCCATTTGTCTTGCAAAAGAGAGTGAACTTTTCACATGGATAATGAGCAGCCATTTTAATGTCCCTTGCCTCTTAAAATCTGAATTTACACTATCCTATAAATTTATAGCAAACTCACTGTCCTGAGCATCAAGTTTTCTTTCATTAACATTGTGAATTCCCAACACTAGAAAGAATCAGAGAGAACAGTTTTAACCCTCACCCTGCAAGGGGCGGCAATTGTCGGTATTTACTCGCAAGCGCTCACGCCGAACGGGCGCCAAAAGTCGGGAAGGTCAAGCTGACCGCGCAAGCCGTATTTTCACGCATCAGGTCACTGACCTTTTTGAGACGTAACCACCGTGTTATTGTTCACCGTATCTCTTCTAAATCAAACGCATTGTGACATGGACATGTTAACCAGTGAACCACTGGTCCGAATCACAAAGACTAAGCTTTCAAAGGCTCTCCCCACACTTTCAAAAGATGTAACATCGACATGCGAACTGTTGCTCAACAAATTTGCAATATTATCTCATTTTCTCACAAGCTGACACCATCTGGAGTTGTCTGTATCTAAGAACCAATCAGAAACAAGCTCTGAAATAATCTTTGCCCCAAATGCCCAAATCGGTTTATACATGTGTCAGTCAGGATGAAACCATTTGTGTAGGGCTTGGGAGGGCGTGGCTTGTTATCATGCTTCGTTCTCACGAAAACTACAGCTGTCAGTTTGGAATCATAAGTCAGATCATTGGTTCGAGACTGACAGACTAAGGTTTTGCTGGTTAATTCATTATCAAGCGTGATAAGGCATAGCAGCGAATGTTTTCATACCGATCAATAAAAACCGAACCACGTGGACAGCGTTTGTGGTCATCGCATAGCGGCACGGGTCAGTGACCCCAGATAAGATTCTCCGTGAGTAAGGTCACTGACCGTGCAGAGGGGCTTTACGGGTAGCGCGCGGGTATGGGTTAAAGTAGTGAGAGATATAAATCAGAACAATTTTCACTTCATTTCAATGAAAAATACTACTTCAAATTCCAAGAAATAATGGACAGTCGAACACACGTAAGTCGAAATCACGGATCCCACGAACAAAGACCTAAGTCCCGAATTTATTTCTCAATATTCTTTGTAGTTATTTTACGCGGACCTCGAACTGTGACACAGATTGGTCGAAGCATTCTGCCTGCTGCGAGTGTGAGCCAAGTAGCCGAGAAAAAACCAACAACAAAACAACACCAGAAACTTTGTCAAGCCACTCGGCTAGCTGTAGCATAGCCTAGTGGCAGACGACAGAGCGTCTAGCACCCCCCCCCCCCCCCCCAAAATCATTAAAATACTTGAGGCAACTGATTCAGGCAGGAAGTACTGGCTTTTTTTTTTTTGTCCCCCACTCATACGACAACACTAATAGAAAGAAAAAAAAAAGAAAAGAAACTGCGGTATGAATGATAGCCTAGCCGAATTGAGAAAAATGGCAAAAAATGCACCCGGGCACAAGGTCGCGTACCGCAGTGTGCATGCATTATTAGCTTGTCGTTCAACTGACCACGGAATAGGGGGGGGGGGGGGGGGTGGGGGGGGGGGGGGTTTAAGAGAGGTAATCCATGGTACATGTTATTAACTGTATTATTTTCCTTGAATATACAACAATAATACTTAATGATTAATGCTTCACATATTCCTCGAAATTCGGCAACCTCGAATTAAATGAAGCCACCCCGAGTAAATTCGAGTTCTCCGTGCTCGACTGTAATTGTCGCGATGTGGGTTAGATGGGGATAATTCGACTGACACTCTTTCGAGGTCCGCTCCCACAATCGACGAACACACAAAAAAAATACTTGCACTCTAAAAACTAAATAAATCAATTGCTTTGATTTTTAGCAGAACTGTAGGGCAGTTTAATTACAGGAATTAATGTATCAAATATAATTATAAATATAAATATCAATTCAAAGGCAACTGAATCTGGTAATGAAACTACAGCTTTCTATAAAGACTAACTTATTCACTCTAACTACTTGCAGGTCATATGAGTTATATGCCAAATAGAATCCGCGCACGTGGCGACGGATATAACAGTTTAAATTCTATTAATTCAATGAGACATGTTATGATATGGACATTTCCTCTAGACACGCCATGGAGAATGCTTGTACAACCATGCGTTGTCTGGCGGTAGCTCTGAAACTGTCTTCAAAAGTAAGTAGAACGGTTCACTTTCATCATTACAAATTAGTATGGACTCTCACCATGCGGCCCTCACTGGGAGTGAGAGCGCTGGATGTAAACGCTGTGGGTTTATATCAAACCAAGTAGCTTAGGCTCTGGAGCTTTAACTCATGGCGCTCCTCACAATATGGACTGCTCAACTGCGTCTCTTATGTCTCTCATCTGGCTGAGGACTATCGCCGTCCACCTCGTAAATGGATTGTCTACATGTGGCATCTATCTAAGCTCTGCACGGGTTTAAATACTAAAGCTATGTCTCGACCTTCCGTCCAGATTCATACATTTGATTGGTGCAACCACCTCTAGCTCAGCTGCCGAACCGAGTTATTTTAAGTAACAGCCCTACGCAACGACCTTGGGTCGACATCAAAGGTCGAATCACTCAAGACAATAAAATGTAATTTTATAGCAATAAATTCCTAACATGTTCAAAACCCCGAGCTTTTACTCTGGATCACGGATTTTCTGTACGTCAACAGACGTCTCAATAACATTTAATTCCTACTCACCCCTTCCCTCTCTACTAAACCTAGTTCAAAACACGAGATATAAAAAGTGCTCAGTCATGCACACCTATGCTGTCCGTCTATCCTTCCCCACACCTTCTGTCTATCTATTAGGAAAAAAACTGTTCAAAACAAATTGTTTACGAGACCAAGTTATGCTGGCTCGCACAATAATTACGTTTGTAAAAATTACTCACTGCTCTCTCACAAAAATTTACTCAGTGGAAACATTTATGAATCAAATCTGTTCTTGACAGTAATTTCTTTTCATGTTAGTTTAAGGGCAACACAAGTTTGTTTTCACATAACCACTTTACCTACCAGTTTCTCTGCCTCAAATGTGTAAGTATAAACACCGGTTGTGTCATTGAAGTTCATATAGTTGTTCAAAGGTAGGCAACAGCTGGGTAAAAAAAAACAAACAAAAACGCCACAACTAAAGTTAACATTTCACAAAAAACACTTTACAACTCTTCATAGACATTTTCTGAAAAGAATTTATTACTGCTATCATCTTTTTGATTTTTTATGCAAAATCCGAGAGGCATGTAACAAAATCTGAATAGACTTTTCATGAGCAATGTTTAACAAATTGATGATAGCTATCCTCACCTTGACATATTTTTCACAACAATAATATCAAGGTGTGCCTGTGCAAACACTATAACTCAAAAATTTTCGATTTTTTTTTTTTTTGCATAAATATCTGTTTCGCCTTGGGAAGTATTACACATGATGTGTAATTGAATTAATTGACCTAATTATTGAGGAGGATTTAAAGATCCTAACAGCCATTTGATATTTCATGTCAAACTTTCAAATCACTCTGCTGTAAAATTTACGAAACTGGCAATACTGTGGCCTTTGCACAAGCACCCCTCCATATGTAGCAACAGGCCCAAATTCCTTCAAATTCATTTTTCTCTTTCTAAATTTCTAATACTGGTCAAATTCACTCAGAAACTAAACTTACAAGGCTGCTCACTCTGTGTGTTTGCTTTATAATGCCATTAAATTACCAGTGCTTCCAAATACTAATACAAGAAAACAAAAGTTACCTTGTAGCAATCTTGAAGACTTCTGTCGCACAAGCAGCTGCCAGAGACATAAAAAATGAGTTTAGTACACGTTTATTACAAGTGAATTGGGATTTTTTTCCTGGCAGCTTTCCCTCTTGCAACTTGGAAATAACTTGTTGCAACGATATTGCAATATGCTCATAAATTTAATGTTTATTCAATCGGTGAACATGAGTCAAGTCATGAAAACTGCTTGTCAATTTTACTTTCAGCATTCACATTGTTTTTCACATCCTGACAATAAGTATCTAGAAACTGACAACTGCTTTACTTCCCCAGAATATTTGTGAAATGTTCAGCAACTCCGCATTTAGAGGAAGAAAACGGAAGAAGCATAGCTAATATTATGCATCTAACATCTAACCTACACTCACTGCAACAACATTTAACAAAACCATTTCCATATTTAAATCTGCAGTGTTTTGTTTGAATCTTGCCCATTTGGACTACTGACGTTCACCTGTGGAACTACAATAGAAAAATATAAGCAATATGCATCTGGCCTAAACACTGCTAAAACAACAGAGTAAATGAAAAACAAAAGGCAATTAATATCTAACTATAATAGACAGCCTAACATTGTACATTTGAGAAGAACAACAAAAACATGAGAGGCTGTCAAAAGAATTTTGCGACAAGTATTATTTTTAAAATCAGAAACAACAGAAACTAACAAATAATTTTAGCTATATAATGTATTTGAGGGTATTACCTGATATCACTGCATTGGTTGACGCAACAGCAGGCATGATACGTTTCACAACACCTTGAATAAACAGGAAAAATATTAGAATTCACTCATTATTAGACCAATAAACAGGAAAAATATTAGAATTCACTCATTATTAGACCGTCTGATAAAAAATATGATACAACTATTGCAATGCTATGCAAAGACTGTTTTTACAGCACATAATGAATGAAAAAATGGATCATCTTGTGTCCATTTTCTATGGTCCAACTTCAATATTAAATTATGATAATCACTAATTTATTTCTATATTCAACTGTTGGTATCTGCAAGGAGTACTTTTGGCAAGTTTGACACTCAGGTCTCAGTATAGGAAACATTCACAATTCCAGCACTCACGTTCAACAAAAGCATGAACATGATATCAACTCCTTTGTTTGACTTGAAACTGTACCAATGAGCAATTATTCTTATTGCTTTTCACTGCACTGTCAGTGGATATACCTTGCGTCAGTCTGTATGTTATCCCTGAGATGCTGTAATCATTGGCTCTTTCTTGTGACTTTTCCAAAATCCACTTGATATGTTTAGGATCATCTCCATCAATGGAAACTCCAGCTGACAATGCAAACAAGAAAAGAATGAGGAGAATCCTGAAAAGATCACTGATGCGCCTGGTACTGGTTTCAGGACTAAACACAAAAGCCATCTGTCTAATTTCCAAAGCTGTTAAATGGACATAGTGATAATGCTTCATGCTAATACATATTATCCTATTTTGCGAACTGACATTTACTTGTGACTATAATCATTAACCCCTTTCGATGAAAGTCCTGAAGGATACAAATTATCTTGTGATTTTTATCAATGCTTATGGTAATTAACCTATATCATTTTTCCACATGTGATTTTAAATTTTATCATGTAGTGAAAAATATGAAAACAAACGTTTTTAAACCGATTGCACGTACTACAGTGGACCATCATGTTTAACGACACTGCTAATAACGAGAACTTTGCCTATAGCGAGAACAATTTAAATCCCCGTTTTTTCTACTATATAAACTAGACTCTATATATTAAAATACTTGAATAACGGCAATCGATAATCACAACCAATTAATTCTCAGTGCATACGGCAAATTGTGGGAGCGGCCGCAGTACAGCGTGTAGCGAGTCAGACATATATTGTTCTTTGTCTCTTACTGCACGCATATCCGTCTAGACACCTCTCACTCAGGCTGACAATCCTTTGTTTCCTTACTGACCACGTGTCATGACAGCGCATTACACTACCAGTGGTAGTACCACCCACGCAATCAATAAATTTACATTTGCCCTCCTGTCCAATTATGTCTTGCGTAGGCCTAGCAAGCATTGTCTACTTGCTGACCACGTGCCGTGACAGCACTGTACACTACCACCCACGCAATCAATAAATCTATGCCCGCCCACCCGTCCAATCATGTCTTGCGTAGGCCTAGCAAGCATTGTCCACTTTCACCGCCCACGCACTCAATAAATTTAGGCCTGCCCACCCTTGCTTTACCTAAGAAGCTTTGTTTTCTTACTGACCGCACACTACGCCACCACCCATACAGCCAAAATATTTACCTATGGTAGTGATTTACGCGGATCAAAGACCGTGCTGCGAGTAATAATTATCGCACATCATAAGTGAGTGCACAAGAGAGTGCACATGTCTGACAAAGCTACACTGTTGTAGCCTTCATGACCAGCCCCACAGTTTGCCTCAGTGAGTGATGACTCATTACTTTGAACTGGCCGCGTGTAGTGTGCTGTCACATCACGTGGTCAGTGGGGACAGAAAGCATACTTAAATAATTAACTAGGCCTAAGCATGAGATGCCAAGGTCAGGCCACAACTCGCAAGGCAATTATTACTGGCAGCACAGTCTTTGATCGTAATTGATCGCCGCGCAGTGCATGCTCTTTGTTTACACCGGACTTCGTGACCACATGCCTACACTCCCTATGTCACAAACACGTGGCCAGTCTGTTACTCGTCTGCCTCTAACTTTTGAATCTGACTCTCACGTAATTTGATCGAAACATGGCTACCGTCAGCACATAAAGACGAAAAAAAAAAGTACTGACATGAAGGCCGAGACCTGCCGTCAGTTTGATATTACGGTACAGTATGTGTGCGTTGATCGACAGGACATGTCAACAAGAGAGGTAACCATTATTTTTCATGGTTACCTCCCTTGTTAACATGTACTGCACAGTGGGGTATTTTAATCCCCTGCCTTGCCTTTTGGACACTTTCCTGGGATAGCAAGACCTCGGGAATAACAAGATATTTTTGGTGGAACATGACCTCTCGTTATAACCAAGTTCCACTGTAGTTTTAATAGTCAATTTCCATAACAGTCAATTTCCATCAATGATGTCACTCAGTTTTCATAAACCACCGCCTTCCTTAGTACCGTATTCCTACATTTGCACACAATTCAGTTTAAAATCACACACTAAAGTGTTGAAGACAACTACTCAAAAATCTGGTGCAAAGGAAAATATAAAAATTCTAGTGTGACATATGATCAGGATCCACGTATGACAAACATCATCTAAGATTTCATATGATTATATACCTCCAAATGGTTCCTCTTTTGGCCACAACAATATTCTGACAAACTCAATACAATGTTCTGGTAGTCTTGGAGTGTGGGCTATTGTACACAGTGGATAATTAACCTGAGAAGAAACAGAGAGCAGTGTAATGGATGATCACTGAAGCTGTACAGAAGGCTTTCAAACATCAAACTCAGACTTTCAGTAAACGTCTCTAATTCAAACCTGTCAACTTTATCCCCGTGATGATACCATGCTTACACATTAACAGAATGTGAAATCATCACTGAATGTTTCAATCCACCTAACTTGGATAGTTAGCCTGTAAATAAATAGTACATCATCACAGCCATATTGTATTTTAAACAATTTAAGACATATGAAGTGCTACATTTTCAATCACTTAATCCATTTCCTGAAATCAATGTAAACATTTGCAAGCCCATCTTGGATCACCTTTTTTGTGCCTTCTGCAAAAAGCTGAAAATCAGGTGGATAGAAATATATCGCACAGTAGTGATATTATGAATAAATTGAAAGCCTGAAATATTCTCACACAAAAAACCAATCACGTAAGTAATAGATTCATGCCAGCATTTGGCATAAAAGATAGTGTGATTTTTACCTGTGGTGGATACAAGCCAAGTGTGCACTCCACACAGGCAGTGAAGCCTGGCAAGATGACCCGCGCATTCCCTTTGAAACCTTCTGTACCTCCATCAACCATTGGTATTAGACTGGACTGGTCAAGTAGGCCATCATCGTACTTCAATAAACCGATCTGAAGAAATTAAAAGGTTGTTTTCATTGTTCCACAGTGGTATACTATTAAACTTTCCATTGATACAGATATCTCTTTGAGGGGGGGGGGGGGGGGGGGAATCACAGCACAATATGAAAATAACCAATACTTGGATGCTTGTTAAAACATTCTTCTAAAAGTCTACATGAATTATCATCTTCAAACGCATTAAAATCATATATTCACATATCTTTATTCAAAATCAATATCATCATCATCATCATTGCCTTTCTCACCCTGGATCAGGGTATAGGCCACCAACAAACACTTTCCATCCCTCTCTATCATGGGCCAGTCTCTTTACATTATTCCAAGTCTTTCCGCTTCGTTGCACATCATTTTCTCTGGCTCTTCTCCACGTTCCGCGCGGCCTTCCTCTTGATCTCTTGCCCTGGGGATTCCAATCCAATACCTTCTTCGTGATGCTGTTTCCTGGCCTCCTGAGAGTGTGGCCGATCCATCTCCATCGCCTCCTACCAATTTCCTCTCTGACTGGGCTCTGTCTTGTTCTTTTCCATACAATTTCATTGCTGACCTTGTCTGTCCATCTGATCTTAAGTAGCTTCCTCAAACATCTGTTGATGAAAACTTGGATTCTCTTTATGCAGGCCTGGGATGCATTCCAAGTCTCACATCCATACAACAGGACTGACTTCACGTTCGAGTTGAATATCCTCAGCTTTGTTTTTAGAGATATATCCTTGGTTCTCCAAATCTTGCTTAAGGACGTAAAAGCTGCCTGTGCCTTTCCAATTCGTGCTTTGACTTCTGCCTCTGTTCCTCCCTTATTGTCAATGATACTACCAAGATAGCAGAAGGACTCTACATCTTCCAGTGGTTGATCTCCTACTCTGACTTGTGCGCTTGGGGGTGCAACAATTTTTAGGACCTTCGACTTCGCAGGATGTATCCTCAATCCAATAGATTCTGAAATTTTGTTTAGAGCTGTAGTCTTTGCTTGCATCTGGTCGTGTGTGTGCGACAATAGTGCCAAGTCATCTGCAAAATCTAGATCGTCCAGCTGTGTCCATGGGGTCCATTGTATGCCATTTCTTCCTCCACTGGTGGTTTCTTTCATAAGCCAATCAATCACCAGGACAAACAGAAATGGGGACAGCAAACAACCCTGCCTAACACCAGTCTTGATATCAAAGCTGTCAGTAAGCTCGCCATCGTGTACGACTCTGCAACTTGTCCCCTCGTACATGCTCTTGATAAGGTTCACCATCTTCTCTGGGATTCCATAATGTCTCAATATTCTCCACAGTGTTTCTCTATCGATGCTATCAAAGGCCTTCTCGTAGTCAAGGAAGTTCACTATCAGTTGGGAGTTCCACTCTAGCGACTGCTCTACTATGATTCTCAGCGTGGCGATCTGGTCGGTGGTTGATCGATTACTCCTGAAACCAGCTTGCTCCTCACGAAGTTTTGGGTCTGTTGCATTCTGTATTCGCTTGAGAATAATCCGGTTGAAAACCTTTCCTGGGATGGAGAGAAGTGTGATTCCTCTGTAGTTACTACAATTGCTGAGGTCCCCTTTTTTTGGAAGCTTCACGAGGTGTCCTTCCTTCCAGTCCTTTGGAAACTTGCCTCCGATCCAAATCCTCGAGAATAGCGAGTGCAGACCCTCTGCAGCCCCAGCAGCATCTGCCTTCAGCGCCTCTGGTGGGATCTGATCTGGTCCAGCTGCCTTGCCTCGATTTAACTGCTTTATGGCATCATTAATCTCTGCTTTAGTCGGAGGGTCGCAACTGATCGGTAAATCATTTCGTGCGGGTAGAATGTCGGGTGGGTTGCTTGGTGGAGGTCTGTTCAAGAGGCTGTTAAAATGTTCTATCCATCTTTTTGCCTGAGCTTCCTTTCCAAAAATAGCCTTCCTGTTGTAATCCTTGACAGGAACTTCAGGTTTTCCATATTTTCCAGCAAGAGTCTTTGTAGTCTGGTAGAGGATCCTCATGTGTCCTGCTGTTGCTGCCTTCTCTGCTAACATTCCTATGAACTCCTCTTTGTCTTTTTTAATTGATTTTTTGACCTCTTTAGCTGTTGCTCGGTACTCTTCCTGGTTACCAACTCTTGAGCTTCTTGTACGACTTGCATTTACCTGTTCTTTTAGGTCTCTTCTTATCCTTATCAAGTCCAGTGAATTTTGACTGATCCATTCCTTGTGTTCCACTTTCTTTTCCCCAAGAACATCCTGGCATGTCGATGTAAATACTCCTTTTACCTTAGCCCAGTGAGTCTCCAAATCTACTGTCTCTTCGAGGTCAACAAGGGGTTTGAATCTATTCCTCAGTGTCAGCTGGAACTCTTCCTTTTTGTCTCCATCCAGAAGGCTCACTTGAAACTTTCTCCTCTTTGTTCCTGCTCTGGTACCTTGTTTCTTGAGGCGGAGTTTGAGTCTTGCCAGCAGCATGTGATGGTCAGATCCAACATCAGCTCCTCTCTGTACTATGACATCCTCCAGTGAGCGTCTGAATCGTCGGGTGATGCAAAAGTGGTCAATCTGGTTTTCAGTTACTCCATCCGGTGAAATCCAAGTGGCCTTATGGATCCTCTTGTGTGGGAATACTGAACCTCCAATCACATAGCTGTTAAATGCGCAGAAACTTGCAAACCGCTCTCCATTCTCATTCATTTGTCCCAAACCATTGCACCCCATAATGTCCTCATACCCTGTATTGTCCTGTCCTATCTTGGCATTGGCGTCTCCCATTATAATGTTCACATCTTTTCTTGGCAATGTGTCAACTATTTCCTGAAGCTGGTTGTAGAAATCGTCCTTGTCCTCATCGGTTGCTTCATTTGTTGGGGCGTGTATCTGCACAATGTTCATGTTGATGTTCTTGTTCTTTGTAGTAAATGATGCCAATATAATTCTCCTTCCGTAGGGTTCCCATCCCCTCAGTGACCTCTGGGCGTGCTTGCTCAAGATGATCGCTACTCCTTCTGTATGCTTTTTGTCCTCCCTTCCAGAATACAAAATCTTTTCCCCAGAATTAAGTTGTTTCAGTCCGGACTGTATCCAGCGGGTCTCGCTAACTCCAAGTATGTGCAGTCTGTATCGCCTCATCTCCATTGTAACCTGGGCACTCTTTCCTGCTTCATACATGGAGCGGACATTCCACGACGCAATCCGGAGTGACTTGTTTGATGAAGGAGCAGTCAGGCCAGTGGAGTCCTTTCGGCTTTGTCCATTGTCCTTCATTGAATCTACAGGTGCAGATGCTCCCCCTTCT
Source organism: Onchidella celtica (assembly GCA_963931925.1). Lineage (NCBI taxonomy): Eukaryota > Metazoa > Mollusca > Gastropoda > Systellommatophora > Onchidiidae > Onchidella > Onchidella celtica. Next base: position 7,916,386 of record OZ007572.1, read on the forward strand.
CCCAAGATAAAAGACTGATTTAAAGTATTTGCTTGTGTTTCTGTAACTGGTTTATTTTTTACAGGGTGGGTAGTTGGCCCACCGCCAACTGGCTCTTCTCGGGAGACCAGGACCTTTGCACCTTTAGTCGCCTCTTACGACACGCAGTATCACGTCAGATGTATTCTTTGCTGTCCCTCTCAAAATCAATATGCTCAGAAAAAAAAAAAAAAGCTGTACGGGTATACGGCTTTAAACAAGTGTCTATACTTCAAACCTTACCTGGTATTTTTGTTTCAGCCTTTTGAAGGTGCTAGGCCTGGTCTTAACAAAGAGTGATGATATGAATAAATGACAAGCTTGGCATGCAATTAGTCTCTCACCTACAGAACATCAAACAAGCAGAAAAGAAAAAAAAAAACAAAAAAAACTGCACAGGTTAAATCTACTTACCAACATTCCATTCATCCACCGCCGTGCTATAATTGAATCAAGTCCACATACAACTATGTGAAAATCTGCTCACAATAAAAAGAAAAGAAAAATTTGAGTAAATAAAAATATAGACCACATTTCATAATATGCAGTAATACGTGGTGTGATGTCAATCAAGTATTATTTTGCTAATTTAAACCACGTTCATACGGAGCTAAAATGTTGATTAGTATAAACTGCATTGCTTGGTACATTCTGTAGCTATAAGCTACTGTGGTTAACAGTGCGTAAATTACAGTTTACTGGTTATCAAAATGTGCTGAATAAAGAAGCAATCACTCAGTAAAATAACATTTAAATACATAGTCTGCAAGAACAAGGTGCTGACTGCTATTATTAGTCTAAGATTAATATAAAATAAACTCACCATCAAAATAACGTTATACATAATATAGGTTAATGTGAAGTACACATCGTGGGTATAGAGCAAAATTGTTGTATCTCCAGGTTTATGAATAAGGAGATCCAACAATTTTGCTCTATATCCGCGATACATATATCATACTTACCTCTGTAAAATGGTTCATCAAAGTCTTGAATTTTAGCAAAATGTCTAAAGTCATTTGTTAAGAAACCAATAAATGATCTGAAATTATTAACACTAGATTTTGTTAAAATGCAAAAAAAAAAAAAAATTAATGCGTAACCATCATTTACGATTTCAAACTGATGCGAAACCTCCTGTGATTTGCAAATGATTTTCTCATGGTTGGGGTGGTTGAATCTCTCCATATCTGCTAAGCCATTATGTGATGTTGCTTTTTTTAGAACAATTATAGGCATTTTTTTAACTATTACAGAAAATAATGACAAAAGCGAAAAGGATAACCACAACTGCACAGGACACTTTCCAATGCCATTCCAAATTAGTTATAAATGCGAGAAAAATACACCTGTATTATCTGATGTTTTGTTGGGGAAAAAAAAAGATCCAGGCAATTGCGGAAACAGGTGGGACCAAAGCTGTGTATTACATCACATGGTACTCCTTCTGATAAATCTTTGCAATTATGCTAAGATAATGAATAAAATTGTGCTAAACATACTTCCCAAACCCCATGAATCAGACAATGGATAATGTATGAAAGGTTTTACCTGTATACTTTAAGCTACAGAAGATGCTATTAAACAAACTGATCATGTGAAACCATGTAACTGTGAAAGGATACGGAGTAACCTTACAGCCTGGCACCCTTGCATTGATGAAAGCTGCTGCAACATCTGCTTTGGCTCTCCCAACGTCTTTGGCCCTGGCAATATAAAAAGGAATTATCATAAGTTGGTAAGTGAAGAACCAACAACTTGATGCACCAAAGCCTAGAATGTATGTAAATGCCAACAGCTAAATATCATCAAATTTCAAGATCAGATTTCTTTGTTGTGGCAAATTTTATGATTGGTTTGATCTTGTGGTCAATCACAAATGTAAAGGAGATTTGTTAATATTAGGTCCACGGTACACACAAAAAAGTCTGTACAGAAAACGAAAAAGGTACTGCAAATCTCAAAACAAGAAGTTACATACCGAAAAAGAAATTGTCTGTTCAAATTGGAAACATCGATTGTGTCCATATCAATCACATGAATATCTCTGAATCCCATTAATGCCTGCAGAAATACAAATCTTTCATCAATTATGTATGCAAATAGAATATTCAAAATAAAACTATGAAAATTCATCTGGATAAATACATAAAGCTTTTATCTGAATGAGTTTTCACACTCTGTTTGCTCAAATTTTCCAACCATTGCAAATACCTTTCGTACTCTCTGTTTGAGAAATGGACAGGACGAAAGATTTTAAAAGTAGCATTTCCACTTAGTATTCTGTTATAATACAGAGACTCATAAACAAATATTTCCATCTTGTAATGAAAATAATGTGAAATTATCTTATCATGTATCAATAATTTTTTTTTCTATGAAAAATAAATGCAAAATTCTTGAAATCTGACGGATCTGCAAGCTCGTGTTTGAGTTTGGAGAAAGCATGTGGGCAGTATAATGGCCATATATGATGTTGTGATGGGAAGAAGCAAGACCACAGGCAGAGTCTAGCAGAATGATAGGACATAGCAGGAGACCCGACTATAACAGTACAAGTGCTCATCAACCACCTACCTGATGACAAATCCCCAAGCTCGCAAATAAAATTGCTGTGCAGCAATATTATGCTGTATGTTACAACAGGGACTTCTCACAATGAAATTTAAAAGAAATACAGCTCAGTATCTTTTGAATAACCTTTTCAGTAATTAATAACTTAAATAATATTGTCACAAAAAAGTCTCCTAAACTTACAAATTGTTTTGCATCTTACCAGATCTTTTAAAAGTTCACATCCCAGGCCTCCTGCACCAATCACCAATATTTTACATGTCTCCTTCAGGAAAGTCAGAATCTGTGAAATTTCAATTTGAAAGATGAGAAGCCAATGATAAGAAGCTAATTTAATGACTTAGATTTATTTAACTTGACAAAGGTGCCAACTTTTCAATCCAAAATGATGAAGGCACATCAATGGATACAAAATGTGGAAGAGATCATCATCACAATATCTTATCTAACAATAACATTGTCAATTTTGAATAAAATTTAGAGGTATCAAAATAGTCTAAATCTAGATTGAATCTAATGAAATATTTTTAAACTGTATCTTAAGTCTTAGAGACCTCCTAATGTCAAATATAAAGTATTGGTGGAGTTTAACTGGGTCCTGTGTAAAACTGGTTACACTGTCGCTTTCAATCAGAAAAAAAATCAAATACACAACTTTTTTAAGCAACCTCTACAGTAGACGACACCTGCTTCGTTACATTTGCAGATCTACTTAGAGCTAGCCTGAAATCTTTTTTTAAAGCATTAGGTCTATTATTGAGGAATTTCATAGTGAGTCAAATCTGATAACTTACTAAATTACTTTACTGTGATGTTTGGGAAAGAGTTCTGTTGGTCCCAATTCTGCCAAATTCAAATGGTCCTTTACTCACTGTCTACTAAATATTTTCCATTTTTGTTTTAGTTGAAAGAGTTTGGGGGAAAGAATTCTGCACGTGCAAACCAATTCTGTTCTAACTCCATACAATTCTTTACAGATTTTCTTTAGTTTTCTAGTTGAAAGGGTAACAGATAAAGTTAGTAATTTAAGATACATTAATTTACGAATAAGGACAATGTAAGGGTTGGGGGGGGGGGGGGGGGGGGGGGCTACGATATATACGGTAGACCTCAAATATAACAGCCTTGGGCTGAACCTGACCTTGGGTACAACGGCATAATTTAAAATCCTCATTCCATACACTCTTCACGTAAGTAAAAAAAAACAAAAAAACTTGTTTACAACGGTGGCAAATAAAGCACACCCCCCAATACATTTTTCGTTGTGATGCCACAGAGTACACTGAGCAAAATACATGTATTGAGTGGCTGAGTTCTGTCGGGAGATGGACAGAGAGGGAATGCACGAGGGGTGGGTGTGTGTGTGTGGTGTGTGTTGAACAGTGTTATGACCAGTTGCCAGACCTTTGCATGTATTCATGGGAGATTACAGTGTAACTATGGGACATAGGGTGGTGAGATGGCCACACACCGTGGAGGTGGGCGATGGCGCAAGACGAGTCACACATGGTCAGCCCTTTGTGTGAACATTTAGAACCAGTTAGGTAAACAGGTAAAACAGGGCCTATGAGGTTGGTATGACAATGTCTGTAAACCTGAAAGTAAGGGAATGGTCATTCTGCGCGCACCTCGTTTGTAGATCTATGCCTGACCAAAACAGTAGTCACATGCTGCGCTCCTTTCGAGCGAACACATGACCACTAATGATTTCACTGTTTGAGAAAGAAAAACTGCACTGCCATATATAATGATAGCAACAAAGAAGAGAAAAAATGCTTTTCTCTTGAAATGAAGGCAAAATTAACTGAAGAAGTGGACAGGGAAGTAAATTATAATATGGCTCAAATCTGTAGGAACAATGAAATTTCTTCCATGACAAGCCCTATATTTACATTTTACCAGAGTGGTTTCCCTTTGACCTTGCCTAAAACGGGACTTCACCAGCTTAGAACAGGAGTTTTGCTGTGGTCCTGTGAATGCCATTGTATCCGAGTTCCACTACAAGGACACCTCTTTAGAAGGTCTATAATGCAAATGGTGAACATGCACAGCTCCCCTAGGAGTTAGACTTCTAGATGGATGTTTTAACAGTTAAAGCACAGCTCGGCAATTAACAGTATAACACTCAGAAAAGGATAGATCTAGATGCCCAACTTATATGATATTCCTTTTGGATTTCTCGGAAGGACTTCCGAATGTGTCCCATAGCCCGATTGAAAACAATACATAGCTACCCCGGCGGCTTTCCCTGATATGTCAATCTGACTACTGCCCAGACGAACATCGGCCTACGGCCTCGATTATACAAACTGATTAGACCCTCACGTCGTTACATATCAATCTGACAATCGACAATGCCTTTTCTATGCAACTGTCGAGCTATGGAACGCATTCGGAAGTCCTCCCGATTTCTCTAACGAGGGATTGGGTGATCTTGAGTGACTGGCTGGAATGGAACTCTCTTTCACTTTCAGATAACGGGTAGGGTTAGAGCGGGATCTAAGTTTAGGGTGAAGGATTGACTGGGTGATCGCGATGTACGGAACTCCTCTCTCTTTGAACTGAAACAAAAAGCACAAGAGAACGATTTCAATCAGGAAAAACTGCATCAAGCTCATACTTACATCTGGTGATGGTTCGAAGTCGGGGTGAGCAAAAGGGCCAGTTCGCTCCAATATTTTCTTGACATGGTCCCAACGACCTGGCCATTCCACCTCCATTCCCGATCAGTTATGTAAGTTTTACTTAAATGTCGAATAAACAATAATCTAACCCGCCAAATTTCTCAGACACCGAGATTGAAATGTATGTTAAAATGAGTAGACCTTAGTCAGTCAAGGCTAGCGAAATCTCATCACCGGTTGTTCCGTTTACCGTCACCCTGAGAAAAAGAATTCAGAGTACTTTCCCCTGTTAAGCATGGGAAGTAATCCTAATAGGTTCCGTCACTCTCTGATTCCGTGCAGTTCAGCATGTCCATTGAGCGTACCATGATAAAAATAATTATAAATTAATGACAGTGCCTTCTATTACTACTGTTTCACTCACATATGAAACAAATAGTACACTTCAACACTGCACTTGAAACTGATCCAGGAAAGAAAAAGCACTTGAGATTTTTCCAGATATTATTAATCTTGTAGCCAGGGGCGAGGCTTCCTCATAATCAAATAATCAGTGATTACCCTTCGAATATTAATTCTAGAATTACTACGCTTTTCAGATCGAGCCCAACTCCAAATCCATTTAGTCAGTTCAGCATTCTATTCTACGTTGCTATTTTGGGTTTGTTGTTATAGTCTAACACCCCTCACCGAAAAGCATCTTTGTAGGGACTTACACCATATGAACTGGTCCAAAATCAGTGATTAACAAAGACGAAGAAGTCTTGACTACACCCAGAAGCGAGCTTGAGCATAGCCTGTTTTCTTCAAAGCGGCGCCGCAGACAGCAAAATAGTGGGGGAAAAAAATAGGCTTATAATCAAGGTTTGACCTGATTTTACGTACTTATGCAGGTTTTTCACTATGCGGTTGTTTTCATCCCAATCGAAAGGTAAAGAGTAGAGTGAAAGAGTTTGTGTGGATCTTTTTTTTGTTTTGTTTGAGGTAATCTAAGAATAATTTACTCTACGCACAGCAAGAGCTATCAAAGAATAATAATTATTATAGCCTAGATCTAGATATAACTGTGATCAAAATCAGTCGAACGTATTAAGAACATCAATTCACTTGATAGGTCGCTCGAACCTAGACCGCAACGGCAGATAGCCACTTCTCCGAAATCGCTACACATTGTTGTGTCACAGAGATGCCATTTAAGCACTTTCTACCATTTAATGTTAATGGGTCCTTTCCGAAAAACTTTATGAGATAGTAGAATAACAAAATCTCTGGCTATGAATATGACAATGAAAACGTGCTGTTCAAATTATATTTTAAAAAATGGGTGAAAAATATGCGTTTATAGGTCTGTTAGTATGAATGAATAGTTTTTCAGATTAGTTTGGCTTGTAAATTGCTGCATTCCTGTCCTGTTGATAAGAATAGTCCGCTCTTCAGATTTTTGCAGTGCCTAGCAACCGTTTCATTGTTTTAGTCGCTGCATTTATAATTATGTACATATGATGTAGCGATACGTCCTATTATGAGGATCTTACTAGCTTAAATTCTGATTACCCTCTGCAGAGGGCCACGCTTCGCCCCTGCTTGTAGCCTAACCCTATGAAAACTTTTCAGTCTGATAGCGAGACCGATATTGTATGTTAATGTTGTTTTTGTCAAAAATTGAAGGAAATATCCATCTTTCCTTATCCTAACCCTGGGTCAGACGGTTCTGAATGGCCCGTAATGATTTAAGAACCTGCTGCTATGAAGTTTTAAATTAGCCTGATATGCGAGTCTTTATCGGTTGTTATGCGAAATAATGACACCATTCTAGCCTTTGAATTACCCTGAGCATTTTAGTCTTGGGCTATTAGGCCTGCTGGAGATTTTTGTTCAGTATAATTTTTTTTTTTCAACTATATAATGATGAGATTTCGAATCTGGCGAAATGTTGTTGCTATTCTACATCCTATGCATAGGACAGACATCAAGTTTGTATATAGAAATGACACCATTCCTACGTAGGCTAGATCTACAGGTTGCGATATCACACCGACGTCGGTTTGATGAAGGGAACGTGCCCATTACGGTAATCCTACCAACCTACAGAAATTGACGTATCCATGCCGGCTGGGCCAGAAAGTCAAACCAGCTCAGGTTTGCATGGGGTGAAAATTGTCCGGGTCATGCCTGAAGTACAGATCTAGCAAGTTAAAAACAGTCATAAATGGAAACCAGGTAGGCGTTTAATGACAACATAAAGATCGCGCATTAGAGCGCTAGCTAGTCCCACAAAAGGAAATTTCCGACCACACATTGCGATTCTACTCAACAAAAATACAAAAATAATTTGCGGTTTAAAAAAAAATCGCAAATAAATCACCGTAGGGACTGAATTTTGTCTAAAACGAAGGTGTCCAGGTAACTCATCATCAAAAATTGAAGCAGTACATCAAGTTTTATAATTCATGATCATGTGGTCTAGCCACATTACATTATGATTTAACACCTTTACATAGTGCAGAGAAGCAGAGAAACTACTGAATTTCAAACCTAACGCCAACGGCCGCAAAGTCCCATCATTTTAATCATTTAATTCCATAGCGATCACTGAATTAGATTGACGCGAGTGATAATGTAAAATGAATGGCAGGCTGCAAATACCGATAATGACACTTTTCAAATTGTGTGCAAATGAAATTAATGAAGTAAAAAAGAAAACGAATTAATATTTGTTCGTTTGCTTTATAGCGAGATGAGACCGGAATCAGCTCGAATTAAAATTTACTTTATGCAAAACCGTGTCTGACACTACACTTGTCGTAACACTTCGCACAGGCATTTGGATGTTATAGACACGTGAATACCGGTACGTGGTTCGTCTAATGTGCTGGCTTATCCACCAGTTTGGTGGTTTTAAGCTACGTCTGACTTATAATTCCCCATGATGAGATCTGCATTCCCGCAAAGTAACTCATCGATGTCCTTACTAGTTTCGAAGTTATAAACGGAAGTTTGTTGTTATTTGTTCGCACGGTCCCCAAACGGTTCGCGCTACGAGCACGTACATACACGTACCTATCCCTAACCCTATCCTTATCCCCAACCCTAAATCTTATCGAATCTCTAACTCTGCCCCTTACCCTTCCAACCAAAAACATCGGGAGGAAAACAAAGAGAATCTGAAAGAATAATTAACTAAGGCAGTTGTTAAGAGTATTTCGGGAGAAGCTCTTTACCTCTGGAGTCACAAAAGATTTTAAAATACGTGCCCCTTGCGCAAAAGAAATTGGGGATCGTATTGCAAGTAACAACAATCCAAATGAAAACATTTTTGCCACATCCAAGTATAACAAAAGTGACAAGAACTTTGAAAACGAGAAACTTCTTGATGTGCCAGTATGCGAGGTGGACGACGAATAGCCGACTCCCACGCAGGATAAGGATAGACAACAGCAGTCTAAGCGGGGAGGGGTGTAGCTATTCCTGTTAAGCCATGAGGCGAACGCAAGAAGTTACTCGAACTCAAATGCAAGTCATGTGACTTCTGACTTTTGTCCGATAATTGATTCTGGGCGGGGGGGGGGGGGGTGACAGTAAGAGTTCAAAGCTTGAGATAAGCTTGGAGATAATAATAATGATAAGTTCTAATGAAGAGTACAAACAATCAGAACTTAAAGATGACTGGAATTGTTTTTTAAATCATCAAAAATTATAATGAAATGTTTAATTGTCTTTACATTTTGGTCTTTCCATGCAAGAAAATTGCTATGTCGGCCTAGGGACTAGGGTTGTTTGCGACTCCACGCAGCAGGATCATAATTATCAAGGTGGCGATGAAGTTAAAGTGAAATTAGTAATAACCCTGACAGAAATCGAAAAACATCAACGACAATAACAAAGACCCAGTGCCTGTTTTTTTTCCCTATCCAAAGGAATATTAAACAACATCAGCAACGACAGAACAGGAAACAAAACAAACAAAACAAACGAGCAAAAACTATCGAAATGAATAACAGAAGACAAAAGGTGTTTCTTCATTTCGAGCTCTCCAGTTGTATTAAAAAATAAAGGCCTGGACGCATGTTAGAGGAATAGATCACTTTGGACATTTTATTGCTTTGTCAATACTTATCAAAACAGCGGATTGATTTTGATAATGGCGAGACAATGTGGAAGAGAGAGGGAGACAGAGAAAGAGAGAGAGAGAGAGAGAAAGAGAGAGAAAGAGAGAGAGAGAGAGAGAAAGAGAGAGAGAGAGAGAGAGAGAGAGAGAGAGAGAGAGAGAGAGAGAGAGAGAGAGAGAGAGAGAAAGAGAGAGAGATTGGAAACAAATGTGGGGAATACAGTCTTCCAATAAAACAAAACTGCTAAAGGTGACCATACTAATACTACCTATGTCAAATAACATTACACTTGGCCTTTCTAGTGAAACACAAAGTTCGAAATAAACATAACAGCACAATACACCTCAGACACTGATGTTCATCAAATCTCTCAAACGAACATTTAGAATGAAAAGGATGGGAGTGTGGCTGAAACGGGCCATGTTATGTTGACTCCTTCTTTGGACTTAAGTGAAACATTTGATTTGAATTGAGTTGATGACAGGCACCAGAATCCTAGCACACCGGGCATCGCCTTAAGTGCTCCTCTCCCCGTTCCAATATCGATTCGAAGGTTTTCCTACTTACGGTCCCAGTGGCCAGCTGGTTCTATATTAATTTTGTCGGGTTCGTCCATCCATCCCCTACCCCGTCTGTGTCCCGTCTGGATCATTCTGATTATGGGGGCACCTCAGTGTCTTTAAATGAAACCATGGATCAAATCAGCCAACCATGTCCTGACCCAGGTGTAGATAACTTCCACCACGAAAGTGATAACACCAATCCCTATACCTCCAAGAGTCACATAGATCAGAAGAAGAATCCTGGACAATGGGACTGACTTTTTTCCCTCTAAAGGAATGGTAGAAATCTGTGTTGGTCTGTAGATGTACTTCTCACGCAGATATCCAAGAACTCCTGTGGACTCCAGTCGGACAATGGCCCTGTTTAGTTCTTCTTTGTAAAAGGTGTTCTGGGGGAGAGTAGCGTACCCATCGCCAAGATCTTTCAGCTGATCCAAAGAAATACTGTGAATGTCTGAAAGGTCTGCATCGACATAGAGGCGCATGTCACCACGATTAAAATTATCAATAAGAGCGTAGTTACCGGACAGAATGTGAAGGATGTGCTCCGTCTGGTTTTGACTGAACGTCCACGGGTCTGTCTTGTTGAATTCCACCAGCCGTGACCAAAGTTCTTTGAAAATTCCATCTGTTGAATTTTCTAAGACATTTATCAGTGCATTATTAGATCCCGGGACGCCAAATCTGATGTTAGTAAATTTAGATGTTTGTGCGATGGTCTCTAAGGTGTCCAGTTTCAGATCTGGGGGTCGAATGGTGAACGTGGTGACGAGATGGGCACTGTACGCCGCACTGAAGATGACGAAGAACACGCTCCAGGTTGCTTTCAAGATTCGACCTGCTTGACCAGCATAGGTTCTCTTGGTTTGAAAGCATACATGATCTGGGAAGGAGCCGAGTCTTCTGGGGAATGATAAACAAAAAAAAAAAAAAAAAGTGGCACTAAAAAAGTTGCTTGTTCTCGTTTTTCTAAGAGAAATTTCAGAAGACAATTTTAAAACGTTCAAGGTCGCAAAGGACACACAAAAGCACAGACTTGCAACTAATGTACAGTACGGAACCCAAAGGATTGCAAGGTCGTATCATTCATTCTTAAAAAAGAGGATTTCAGATTCTGTGAAACACTGAATGTTAATTAAACAAAATAAACTTATCTTATCTCATTCAAATATTAAACAATAAATAAATGAAGGAGAATATTATTTAACAAATCAAGTAAAAAATAAATAAATAAGTAAATAAAGAAAGAAAAGAGACAAAACTATTCATAACAAAGTAAATGAGTGGTCTTTATGAATGGGGACAATTATTATTTTGTCGAATTTTTTTGCACTGTGTCGAATAAATTACATTTATCCAGTAGGTTTATAATCCTATACTTGGTTAAACCATCAGAATTCAAACAAGGTCAGCACTATCACCATAAGCCAGTATTTCTGATCATTACCTGATATTTCTTCTAGTCAGCCTCGGTGTCAGGTCAGTACAGGAAGTTGTCACCACATGGACCAGTCCTCCCATTAGTATCAAGAATATGATCGGACCCAACAGGTTCACATACATTTCAGGCTGGACGATTGCCAAAAGGGTCAAGTCCAGCTTGTTTAATGTCCGCGAGAGTTTGTAACTGATGTAGACATGCTCGTAGACAGTAGGGAAAATTATATAGTCAATGGAGGGAAGACGATTTGGAGTTTTGGACATTCCCATGCCGCAAAGAGCGATTTCTCTTCGAACCAGCATTCCTGGAAAATAATGATACAGGTAAAATAGACATCCTAGTTGGCAACTGACAGTTCTAAAAATTAGACGTACAGACACAGACAGACTGATAGATCACTTGGCCAGCAGCTATAATTTTCTATACTTGATAATTGCAAACGGCATATATGTCAAGGTATAAAGTCCCCTATTGAGATGGCACGCGCTCGCCAAACTACGAGGTGCTATTGTTTACACTAATACGAATGGAATCAAAAACATGTGTATTACGTCCAGAGAGTATAGATGTATAGAGAGATCTCACTTCCGCCAAATCACGAAACTAGGTTGTCACGAGTGGAGTGAGCGAGTTTCAAGGATTACGGGGGCATGGAAGTGTAGGATGGACTCACGGGATAGTGAGGCTGCTCACCTGTATTGACTTCTGTTAGTTAACGTGGAAGCGTGCAAGACGTGAGTAAAGTGAAGGCGATGAGGTAAATCTTGTGTAGTGAAAAGTCACTGCAAGTTAAGAGGTCCAAGGGGACAGACGTGGGAAAGCAGTCGGGAGATTGTGTGTTTTCCAGTGATGACTGGTAGGTTGAACTATGATTTATAATGATGATGATTGATGTACTATATTCTCCTATGACCATGATGTAAATAAGTTATATGTGAGGAATGTGAAAGTCATTTATTACTGTGTATAGAGATGTGCGCAATGAGCGATAGATGTAAGTTCGGATCATGGATTCGTAGCGAGTCTGAGTGCTGTGTGGTACGGTAGAGGTGTGTTACCGTAAGAGGTGTGGTGAGTGAAAGGTGGACTATTGTGTGTACGCGTGATAGTTCGTAATGAGTGGTGAAGTGGATAGTAATTGTATGGTGTTATAGAAATGTAATGTTATTCTTATAGGTGCCGGGGTCGGGCAGAGAAGCCACCCGCGGTGAGCGGACTTGTGCCGGGGTTGGGCAGAAGGCTACCCACAGGCCGCCTGAGTGAAGCTGTCGCGCAGGACAGCGGGAGCACATGAGTCGTGGCAGTCTGGCCACCGACAGGGACGTTGTTATTAAGATGTTAATGTGCTATTAAGATGTTAATGTGCCATTGAGAATATAATGTGCTATTGAAATATTAATGTGCTATTAAGACCTCGAGGGGAGATTGAGATACGGAGATTAGGTTGAGAAGGAGCCAATAAGAGAGGCCAGCAAGTAATATATACATAGATGTGAGGCTGAGGCCAGAGCATATTTTAGAAAGTATTATCGGGGTGTGGACCCGTAGAGGAATGAATGTCGGGAATGCTGACCATTGGATGGTCGTTGAATTGAATAATGTAATGCACGTATATCTTTATTTTTATGTATAATAAATGTGTGAGTCTGTTTGGTTGTTCTGTTAAGTGTTGTACTTGTTCGTTCGTGATTGTTGTCCTGTCATAATTATTACATTTCCCAGTCTGGGATTTGTGACATAGGTCGCTGCGGTAAACAAGAAATTGAAGAATTGAAAGAGACTTTCTTCACTAAAGATAGTGTGCATATCTGTTTGCTGTGGTTTGTTCAAATTTTGGGACTGACTGAAACTATTTAGAGCCGTCTGTAAGATCTTACACCCCGTCGAAATGCACAAACTGGTATTGTTTACCTCAGCGACCTACTTTCCGCTCCATGCTAACAGTGGTTTCGCAGAGCCTCCCGTGTCTCGCAGTGCAAATCGAGCAATAGTGAAACCTCTCTATGCATCTATACTCTCTGATTACGTCAGATGCTCCCTAGCAACTAAGGGCAAGGAAGGGGGAGCTAACTATCATCATAATAAACCAGGGTAGACTGGAATTTTGGCAGAAGATTAACGGTGTTGCTTAGCGAAAGCAACGGAACAGTAAACAATCATCGCTGACTTTTTGGGAAACAGACTGGAGGAAAGTCAGAGAGAATATATACTAGGGAAGATGGTGGATATTTAGATAAATGATAATAGGGCACTAATGAAAATTAACGCCCCGGGTTAGACTTGGGGGTGGAATTATATTTTGGACGGTTAAATTGACGACCAATGGGAGTAGGCGTATTAATCAGTAAGGCAGAAGAAATCGACTATATATACAGCGGCGGGGACATAGTCCGGCCAGTTCTAGACAGACAATCCTTGCTGTGAGAGAATTCAGTTCGTTTTCCACTGGAGAGAAAACAAAGTGGAATTATGCCTGGTCTTGTTAATTGAAGCCATAGCACTATGATGAATATCCAAAGCTCTTATTGGATTCCCTGGCTTATTAGAAGCCAGGGCTTATGGAGAGTTCGATGACAGAAATGCCTCGTGGTCCAAACAGATGAGCGTGGCCATCTAGATCTAGAATCTATCCTTAAAGGAGGGCATGATGATTTTACCAGGAATAGAAGTTGCCATCTAGAATCTATCCTTGAAGGAGGGCATGATGATTTTACCAGAAATGAAAGTTGTGAGGAATTTATCTCGATAGAGATTTGCTGGATCTATCTATTTTGTGAACTTAAGCTGTCGTTGGACTTGGTGAGACTGGGAATTTACCAGCTCATCACAGCTCTAGAAGACCTATGCCAATGTGAAGTTTTATTTTGATGGTATGAGTGCCATTTGAATGTACTACCCTACCTGTAGGATTTGTCGTTAACAGTACGAGTGCGACAGTGATGTAGATAATTCCATGCCTACTTCTCCGTAGTGAGCTAGGCAAGCTTGTAGATTGTTAGGTCTTCAAGTATTGTCTGAAATACTCTGATGTCTACAGCTTCTATATGATCTGTAGTATTACTTAAGTAACCCATTACACTGTTCAGCCTTTGGCATAATGATAGATAATGTCCTGAGGACATTTAACGTAATTGATAGCTAGATATAGAATAATTAAGGGGTTAGTATTTCAGTGAGGGATTTATAAGGATGAAAGGAATTGATTTAGAATTAGTTTAGAAAATTTAAGTTAGATTTACATTAGACCTAGAATAGTTCCAGACCTGATATGAATTTCTATGGACATTGTTGTTCACGATATTGTTTCACATTCCCATATAATAAATATTTTAACTTATCGTAATGATATTAAATGGTTTGTGACCCCGCAGGTCTGCCTGAAAGTTACCCAATATGTTATTTAGTAATTAGTATGGTTGTGCGTGGGTTTAGTTCATTTACACATACAAAAATGCAGACAAAAACATATCTTCACCAACATAGTAAAAGCTAAATCCCACTTCATGACAGCATACCTAGCTTTATTGGTTTGGGTTTACGCTACCGGTAGTATATAATAATAATAATAATAATAATATATACATTTATATAGCGCCAGGACTAAAACATTAAAAGCTCTAGGCGCTGTACACAGTAAAAAATCATAAAAGCACATTCAAATAAACTTACACACACACAGACAAACTAGTTTTATACATCCATAGCAAGCTATAAAATTCAGTTTTTAAAAAGAAATGTTTTTAACCTGTTTTTAAATATGTTTAGAGAGGCAGAATTTCGAACCTCTTGTGGTAAAGAATTCCACACACACGGACCAAAACAACTAAAAGCTCTATCTCCATAATTTGATGTTTTACACCTGGGAACAACCAGTTTGTTTTCTGTAGTAGATCTTAAAAATCTATCAGACTCATGTTTTTTCAAAAGTTCCGAAAGATAGGAGGGAGCTGAACCTTCAAGACATTTGTAAACCAAAACTGCAGCTTTAAATTTTATTCTGTTTTCAACAGTAAGCCAGTGAAGTTGGTCAATAAGGCTTGAGGCAGATTCTCTTTTTGATTTTCTAAAAATCAGTCTAGCTGCATTATTCTGAATTATCTGAAGGCGTTTTATTTTGTTGCTCGGAATCCCAAAGAGCAGAGAGTTACAATAATCAAGCTTTGAAAACATAAGTGAAGTGATAAGTATTCGAGTTGCCTCTTGGGATATGAATGGACGAATAGAGCTGATGTTTTTTAATTGAAACATTAATGATCGACATAATGAACTTATTTGATTTTCCATGCTGAGATCTGATTCTAAAATTGTGCCTAAGTTTTTAACTTTATTCACGTTTGCTACAGTGCTTTCACCAAGATTTAATTTTACATTTTTAATTGCAGTAATTTGTCTTTTCTTTCCAATAATCATAACTTCTGTTTTGTCTTCATTTAGCTTTAGTTTGTTTTGGTTCATCCATTCTTTTGTGTCAATAATACACTTTTCACTATCTTTTATAACATTGTCAACATGACCTAAAGTCGTACCAGGGTGATATAGTTGGACATCATCAGCATACTGATGGTAATAAAAACCATTATCTTTAAAAATATTAGACAGGGGCCCAATGTACATAATAAAGAGAGTGGGACCTAAAACTGAGCCTTGTGGAACACCATATGGCAGTATGTATTCTTTTGATTTTATGTTATCTGTTACAACAATTTGTTTTCGGTCACATAGATAGGACCTGAACCATTTCAGAGCTATACCAGAGATCCCATAGGTTGCTTCTAATCTGCAAAGAATAATTTCATGATCTATAGTGTCGAAGGCAGCTGATAGATCAAGAATGTTTAAACACGAAACCAAGCCCTTGTCCAGTAATCCAAACAAATCATTAACAATCCTCAATAAAGTAGTTTCAGTGCTACAATTTGCACGATATGCTGACTGGAATGATTCACAGAGAGCGTTATTGTTTAGATGACCAAGTAGTTGTTTTAAAATTACTTTCTCTAAAATCTTTGATAAAAATTGAAGATTAGATACTGGTCTATAGTTTTTCAAGTTTTCAGAGTCAAGATTAACTTTCTTAAGCAAAGGTTTAACGAGTGCAACTTTATAGGTCTCTGGCACAGCACCTGTACATAAAGAAGTGTTAATAATTTTTGTGATGGATGGTAAAAGATCAGGTAAGCATTTTTTTAACAAGTCTGTGGGCATGGGATCTAGTTCACATTGCTTAGTAGCAGCAGAACAAATTATGTCATTGATTTCATCACTGGTAACTTCACTGAAACAAGAAAGATTATTCCCAACAAATACAGAATTTTCACTAGTTATATCACAACTACTTAAATTGTCTCTAATTTTTTCTATTTTGTCCATGTAGAAGTCCCCAAATGCATTAGGCAGATGTTCCTTTTCTATTGAAGTTGGCAGGTTGATCCTTTTCTGTTTGCCCAACAAATCATTGGACAAATTGAAAAATTGTTTTGAATTTTGAATTTCACAAAACCTTGAGTTGTAATAGTCACATTTAGCTTTTCGAATGGTGTCATTCACAAGTTTCTTATGGTGAATGTATATTTCTTTGTCAATTTGTAACTTTGTTTTCTTCCATTTCCTTTCTGCTCGTCGCCTGGCCTGTTTTGCTGCTTTTGTTTCCAACGTGAACCATGGTGATGGTGTCCTGTCGGTCACAGTCCTTGATGTTTCCGGAGCATGACTGTTTAAGACGCTTTGGATTTTTTCTGTCAGAACTTCAGCATTGATGTCTTCTGAGTCAGCCAACGTTGTTCTCAAATCTAATTTGAAATTTTCTAATTTAATTTTCTTCACGTCTCTGCATTTTACATTCTTTTTCCTTGGCAAGGGTTTCTTGTAAGGAATGTCGAAATATAGAAAATGGTGGTCAGATATTAGTTTGTTGGTATTTACCACCGCTGATGCAAAAGTAAATTTGGACGAAGTAACAATCCAATCAAGAATATGGCCAAATTTGTGTGTGCTGGATTCAACATGTTGTGTCATTTGATGTTCATGAAATAAACGTTTCATAAAATTTACATCAGCAGATGTTTTGGAGTCGTAATGCAAGTTAAAATCACCCATGAAGACAAGTTCCTGCTTTTCGATGTTGTTTAAAATCAAAATTTCTTCAAATTGTGTCAAAAAATCTGATGTTTTGAGATTGTTTTTCTTGTTAGGTGGTGGTCTATATAGCAGGACAAATTTTATTTTCTTGTGAGGTAATGACAAAGTCATAATCGCAGACTCAAATGAAGTAACAGTATCAGGATTCTCACCAAAGTTCAAGGCCGAAGAGAGAGTATTTTTGTAGACAATACCAATGCCACCTCCATTTTTGTTCTTTCTAGGAAATGATTTATAAGAATAACTCGGTGGAGTGAGTTTAGAAATTACATGCTCATGACCGTGTTCATGGATCCAGGTTTCTGTGATAATCATGATGTCAATGTCATAGTCACCAATGATGCCACACAAGTCTGTTGTCTTATTACATGCTGACTGTGCATTAGTATACCCAATACGAATGTTTTTTCCACAGGTCACATCTCTAAATTTGTTTCTTGTGTCAATTGGAATCAAGTTGTTTTTATTTATTCCACTTTGATGGAAGCCTTTAACTGTATTGTTTATTTTTCTCTCACTCAGTACAGATTTTATTCTTCTTCTGGTCCCACCTCTTGCTCCCCTCTTTCTGTGTTTCTGTTTACAGATGTGTAGTTTTTTCAGTAGTTGGAAAACCTGCTTGGGCAGTTTGTTGATGTTGTTGTTATTTCTACACTGGAGCAATTGTTCTCTTGTGTAAACAAAGCTGGTCATATTTACACTAGTGTGTTCACAATAGTCTGACTCTCTACTGTCAGTAACTGGGTCACTCATGTTGTTATGCTGAGTGTTGGTGTTAAAATCAGCACAGTGAAGCCTAAAAATGGCCACAAGATAAGATAAAACATAGAATAAAATCACTTCGTGTTGAAACATCTTGAAATAAATTAGATCCTCAGAATCACTGAAACAAGAGGAACTCTTTGGTGCAAACTTCAAAGTCTAATAAATATAAAATCCTTCTAAAAATTGAAAAAACAGTGGAGCTGAAATCCGGCTGCCTGTGGCGCTGAACATATAACTACCCTAGTCGTAAAATCAGGATAAAGAATTTCCGAAAACGTAAACCATTGGATAATAATATGCTGTTTTTCTATAAAAAATCTCTTTCGAAAACTATCAGATAAAAAGAAAAAAATGCGTACGATGCGAATGAAGAAAGACAGAAAAAAAAAGAGTCGATGGGTAGCTGTGAGATAACTGGGCGAAACAATATAAATTTAACAGTAGTGTTAGAAATACCTGTCAAACCAGTGGCTGAGCCGTTATCTGCGACTGTTCCATAATTTCCACTGTCTGTCGGCGTTACAAAATAATATGTGAACCCCATTCTGGAGGCTAAGATGTTCACCAATGCAACTTGATAACCTTCGTATATAATCTCCTCTCCAACATGGACAGTCTCAATAAATTTTTTGACATCGGTTAATAATATACCGATAGGTAGATGCATTCCTTGAAGACTAGACTTCCATTTCTCCGTGAGATCTTTGAAGTGTGTCTGTAGATCTACGACACCCGGGGCTTTCTTTGTAAATGCCTTGCTGTCTAACCTGCGATTATTACCTCTTGATTTTCGAGACACAAGAACACGATACTGCGACGCAACTATTACTGTGATGAAGTCAAAACACTGATTTCTGGGTTTTAAATCCTTTACCAAAGGTGGATTTTGCGATACTACAATCCATTCTGTTAGATGAAGTAGGCGAGTCCACTTAAATGTTACCGAAGAACACAAATTTTGCATAAGTTCTTTTATCCAATGTCCGCTTTCTGAGAATATTACAACAGCATGGATGCTACGGTAATGGTGGTAAAATACTTTTAGCGCTTTGTGAAAGTTGTTCGATTCCCGTTGAATAGCTATGCTTATGAACAGAGCAGGCATATTTATTTGAAAATTCTCGATCTCTTCTTTGAATCTAGTAGCATGGCGCCAAGTCTCCTCATGGTGAAGGATAACCAGTAACGGAGCCGAAGATGGTAGTAAGTCAGCATTTGAGTGATAAGACTGACGTAGTTGTATACGCATTAGATTGACTGTTGTAGACAACAAATGTCTGTCACAAATGGAATAATTAGTGCCTGAATGAACAATTAGACTTGACTGTGACACCCGGCATTGACTTCCAAAAAGTAAATGCTGGACAAGCCATGTGCAGGCAAACTGTCGGAACATATGCTCTTTTATCATTTTCCTAACGCCGTCGTTACTTATCAAGGATAGAACAATACTTTGTAATTGCAGCACATTTCAAAGAAAGATGTTTAATAGAAGAACTAAACTGAAAGTTTAGTTGCCAGCTGGTCAGTCCTCGACTTTCCAAAGTCTTCGACTATCTCATTAGATCAAGCGTACTATTTGTCACGAATGCGGTGCCACATTACTATTATCACCACTTAGAGAACATGGAATTATAATCTTTTTTTCCCCTGAAAAGTGTTCTATGAAAATGCCCTGCATCGACGCACAAAATGACAGAGAAGACCAGAAGAGAGTTAAGCAGCGGTTTCTAACATATCGGAGTCTTTATTATGCTTAATTTTATCAGCAAGTGTGGACCAGTATTTCAACAGCTGAGTAAATAAAGTGGTCATGTCTCGTGACCCATAGGGAGATCAAATTGCCGTGAGAAACGCCCCTGATATTGAGGAGCTATTTTGGACAGACAGATAGTATGGTCAATTTTTTGCAATGAAAACAAAACAATGTATAAAATGAAAGTTGGCAGACTCATTTATTTTCTGCTATCGTCTAACTCTTTCAAAAAGTTGATGAAATGGGCTAGATCTCCATGCAGAGGTAAAAATGGCCACGACGGTCCTTCTAAGGTTAAATTTGTGTCCATTACGGGGCAAGACCATTTCTCTTATTGCGATTTGTCCAGAAAATGGTGGCATTCGCCATCTTTATTTGGTGATCAATGCAGGTATTTCCTGAGATACCCAAGCATTTCGTTCTCTGCGTGCTCTGCTCGTGCTCTCTAAATGTCAACCAATCGGCCATCTGATCAGCTGACCTTGTTTATCTCCCGCTCCTTTTATTTCATCGATGTCGCCCCATTATCTGGTGTTGGTCTGGCTTTTGGAGAAGAGCGGAGTATGAATTTGTTGTCGTTGTTGTCGTCGTTGTGGAAAAAGGGATGGTGTGGTGGGGGAGGGGGGGGGCGGGGGGGGGGAGGGAGAGATTCTGAAGATAATCAGATTTGTTTGTTAGTTTTTGTTTCGTAATTAATTCTGAGATAATGAGTCTAACGATTTAATGGTTGATGGACACTGGGAATGAAAAATGTCCAATAAATAAAGGCAAGACCTAGATTCACTAATGTGAATTGTGAATTGACGGTTATTTAGTGAATCCCAACATCTTTTTCTTCCATCTTACGCTCTTTTTCATTGAAATATAGCAGTTCGGGAATCCAGGAACATTAACTTAAATAAAATATCGCAATAATAACACAAATATTCGCCTATAATTACTGGAATTGTCTGCAATAATTTCTATAATCGTTTGACTCTTCCATTGCCCGATTTCAAATATTCAGGGGCGTCACAAAATCGTTTTAAAATTAATATGTTGATATTGTAGGCATCTGCGAAGTTTATTTTTCTTTTCTTTTTTTTTTACCTCTCTAGTGACAGACGGGTCGAAGTCTCTTTGTATCATGTGATACATTGTCAAAAGAATTCTAATCAAAAGATTAATTTCATCAAAGCCATACACATTGTCGTTGGCAGGTTTCAACACCTGAAAGATACTTTTATACAGGGAAAGATCTGTTTACGGAAGTCAATATTTGAGATCCCGCTAGATACTAAACTATTGATGGAGTTGAGAGCGAGGGCGTGAATCTGATTTAATCCTCGTGGGCACAATTACTGATTAACCTGGGGCAGTGTTTCTCAACCTTTTTTGACACGGGCCCCACTTCACCTTTTCAACAAAACAACAACAACAACAACACGCGCCCCGCCACGATCAGACAAATTTAGTTTATAGATGGCACAAAAAGATGTTAAAAACTGTTTACATAATATATATTCAGTATCTGTACATTCAAAAAACTATCAACAGAACTTTATCTATACAGTGAAAATTAAATGCACTATGAATTAAAGATTTTTAGGAAAAATCTCTACGCCTCATCCTAAAGTCCCACCAGAGAGAATGTTTATTTTATATAGAGAAATAATACAAAATAATGTTTGCACTGCGAGACACGCGGATTCCGCGAAACTACTCTTAACATAGAGCGGAAAGTAGGTCGCGGCGCTAAACAATACTCGTTTGTAAATTTCCACGAGGGTACGAGTTCACAAACAGCTCAATCAACCACAAAAATATGAACAAACCACAGTTCATAGCTGCGCACATTGCCTTTGGTGAAGACGGTCTCTTCCAATTCTTGTTACCGCCGCGACCTAGTTTCGCGATTTGGTGGAAGTGAGATCTCTCTATAAATACATGGAAGCGCATATCCGTACAACATGTTGTGTACACAATTCGATGTCGTAGAACACACAATGTGAATGAATCTTCTTCATTCATAAAAGAGCGCTTACATTTTAGACCAATCAGGTAGAGCTACCCCAGTCCCGTCATCGAATTGTGTGAACATGTTGTACGGATATGCACTTCGTAAATACATACACCCTAGTCCCATGTCCCGGCAAAATGTAATATTACCATGCCCCCACTGGAGAAACACTGACGCAGGGAAAACAAGACAATCGTTTTGAATTTATGAACCGTTAGTGCTGGAAGAGTTAAATTATTAAACTTTGTTCTGACTGTAACAGCTGAGGTTGTTCTAGCACGTTATAGTAGGGGGGAGTTAGTTGATCTAACTACAACCCTTTAGAAAACGAAACTATTACAGCTGTAAAATAAATAAACACGAGATCCGACGATAGATTAAATAATACTAAAGTTTAATAACTGTATAGTGAACAATAAATTACTAGGAAGACGCCAGCGAAACTAAATATCTACGCCACACAAAAGGAAACTCACTTACTCACCCCACCAACCACTCACACAGGTCTATATATATAAACATTCCTACAGAAAGTTCCCGAAATAAACGTTACCTTTGCCCTCGCACAAACTAACCAATCACGCATCAATACGTCATCAGGTTACATCACTCAAGGCCAAATCTGGCGTAAACATTCGTTTCCACAACGTTATCGAATATTCGGGAACATACTAATATTTACTGAACGAGTCAAAACACCTGACAACAAGCGGGCGAGGAAAAAACTACTCACTAGGAAAGAAGGTCAGGTCACGGAGTACAGTACGCTCTAGCGGTTGTCAAGAAGAAATGAACACATGCTCACCAGTGTAACAAGAAAACGGGGGAGGGCAAGGGATAGCTTGCAGATGCTACACAACTCCCCAATTTAAGTTGAATATTTTTCAACTCCAAAACATTATTCAGCGTCTGCAATATCTTGAAATAACAATCTTACAGTACTCCCAATCTCACAAAGGTAGTTGCTAATTCTATTACAATTATTAACAATTTCAGTGCCTTCCCAAATTTCATCGCAAATACAATACAATGCAATATCCTTTGCATCACTAATACCATAACTAATACAATACCGTCATTGCTTCCCAATAGTAAACAGTAGGCCTACTAGTCAAAATAACACAACGCCACCACTGTGGTGAAACAATGGTCAATGATATTATTACAAATCATATAAGGTGAAACGATGGCCCATCGTTTACATAATGCTTCGTGCACGAATCATGGCATATAACTTGTTGTACATAACATGGTTATCTCCAAAATGTATAACTCATACGTACAATGGCCAAAAATACCAATACATACCGACCACTGATTAGGGTCTTTCTTCATCATATTAGGTCAAAACAAGTTACAACATTGCAACATAACACAAACACTGCTTGCTCGCAGTCCCCATTTGGGTTACATTTTCCAAAAATTACACCAAGTTCCATTGGTAACTAATATGACATAGCATAAAATCAAAATGTGACTAACACATCATGACTCTCCATCAGCCATCAATTCAATATTCAGTCACAGATGAACTACGTCCCCAATTACAGTACAATACTGCCGTCCTAGAAATTCATCTAGTAGGCAAAAGTATGGGTTACAATGCATTTCACTGATAGTGTACTACTTTAAAATACCCTGCTCAGGAAATCGGCACAGACATTTTCTCTGCCTTTTACGTAGTGAATCCTGAATCGATAAGACTGTAAAAATAAACTCCATCGTAATAACTTTGGACTGTCAAACTTGGCAGAGTTCAAAAACTCTAATGACCGATGGTCAGTTTGGAGCACAAACTCCTTTCCATACAAATACAAAGTAAACTTTTTTACAGCCCAAACAATAGCTAAACATTCGCGCTCTGAGACCGAATATTTTGTCTCACGAGGCAATAGCTTACGACTAGCATATGCCACAGGGTACAACTTTCCCTCGTGTTCCTGCATAAGACTAGCGCCTAATCCGCGATCTGATGCATCAGTTGCTAAGACAAACTCTTCGGAAAAATCTGGCAAACATAACACGGGTTTGGAGATAATGACATTCTTCAAAGAGGTGTACGCTTTCTCCTGCGTTTCATCCCACTGAACTATATTGGGCTGACCCTTTCTAAGTAAATCAGACAATGGTGATGCAATCGCTGAAAAGTTAGGAATAAATTCATGGTAATATCCCACTAATCCTAAGAATGCTCTCACTTCCTTCTTAGTGGTGGGTCTGGGTGCGTCTCGTACCTTACATACATTCTCTTCTAACAGGCCAATCATACCTTCTCCCACTAAGTGTCCAACAAAGTCTACTTCAGACGTTCCAATCAGACACTTCGATGGTCTTGCAGTTAATCCAGCTTGGTCCATCCTCTGCAGTAAGTCCTTGAGAGTCTTCACATGCTCGTCGAATGTCTCTGTATGAATCAGCAGGTCGTCCACATATGCTGTCACATTGTTCATTCCACGGATCAATGGCTTTACGATCCTGTTCAGCGTGGCTCCTGAGTTCATCATCCCAAAAGGCATCCGAATGAATTCATAGTGCTCGCCCATGGTGACGAACGCCGTCTTGGGAATGTCTTGCTCTCGAACTTTCACTTGCCAGTATCCCTTGCTCAGGTCAATCCGAGAGAATAATTTTCCTCTCGAGAGACTCTGAAACACTTCTAATGGCGCTGCTGTCGGATGAGGGTCGAATACTGTGATCTTGTTTAACCTCCTGTAGTCGATGCAGACTCGGTTGGATCCGTCCTTCTTCTTGACGACAACAACAGGTGAAGCATAAGCTGATGAGCTCCTTCGAATGATGCCCAGCCGTCCCATGGTGCTAAGCTCCTCCTTCAATGAGTCGCGCATAGCGTAGGGCACCGGGTATGGTCGTTGACGAACTGGTACTTCTGTCGTAAGGTCGATGCGATGTTCACCCAACTGGCAGCATCCAGGGAGATTGGTGAAGACGTGTTGGTAATCCTTCACCACATCGCAGAGTTCTTGACGTTGTTCCGACGTCAGTTGCGTTCCATACTGGACATCTCTGTAGCCTTCATTCTGGTTCCAGCTTCCTAGGTCGGCAAGGTCCTCCGTCGTTCCACCGTTGTCGCCTTCCAGGTCGCAGTCCTCGATGACTGTCATGCCAGCTGACTCCACGGGTTGACTCTTGTCCATCATGTCGTCCTCTGCCAGTACAGTCTCAGCACTATCACCGCCGCCGTCCTTTATGGCGTTGACTTGTCCAGGCGTGATATCTCTCCTACTGTTGTCCATCCCACACATCTCGGTCACAATAAGTCTCGGTTCCATTGCCACTGCTGCTGCTTTTGACGTCCTTGGAATGTATCTCTTGAGGAGGTTGGCGTGCAAGGTCTTTTCTTTTGCACCCATCTTGACTCTATAGTCGTTAACACCGACAACTGAGACTACCTTATATGGTCCCTTCCATTGGACTAGGAGCTTGTTAGTGTTCGTCGGCAGTAGCACCAACACTTCATCTCCGGGGCGGAACTTCCTCTCTCGCGCTTTCCGGTCGTAGTAGGTCTTCTGTCTACCTTGAGCCTTGGAGAGTTCTTCCGTCGCTAACTTCCATGTGTCCTCCAGCCTCTCACGTAGTTCCATGACGTACTGGTAACTGGTCTTCGTTTCCGGCTCCTCTACGTCCTTGGTCCATAGTTGTCGTAAGATGTGCATTGGTCCTCTCACAGTTCTCCCATACAGCAACTCGAATGGGGCAAACTTGGTCGACTCTTGGGGAACTTCACGATATGCGAAGAGCAGCGGGTTGATGTATCTGTGCCACTGCTTGGGTTGCTCTGCGCACAGTCGCCTTAAGGTCTTCTTCAGTGTGCCGTTAAATGGCTCCACCAACCCGTTGCACATAGGGTGGTAGACTGTAGTGGTCGACTGTCGAATTCCCAGTAGTCTATTCGTTTCCTTCATGACATCTGACATAAACTGGGTCCCTTGGTCCGACAAGATCTCTTCGGGCACACCCAAACGGCTGTAGATGTTCACTAAGGCTTCTGCTACCGTTTCTGCGTCGATCTTCTTCAAGGGTGTGGCTTCGGGGTAACGAGTAGCGTAGTCTATGTACACCAGGATATACCGATGTCCACCTTCACTTGGGGGGTCGATAGGTCCTACTAAGTCCACGGCCACTCGCCTAAATGGTACGTCCACTACTGGCATACTCTGCAGGTGCACCTTTGGGGTCGCTCCTTTGTTCACTGTCCTCTGGCATATGTCGCATGAGTGGCAGTATCTCGCGACGTCACCTTCGATTCCAGGCCAATAAAAATTGCTCATAACTCTGTCTTTGGTTTTCTTCACGCCGAGGTGTCCTCCGACGATCGAGTCGTGGGCTACACTCAGTACATACTCTCTCAGTTTCTCGGGTAGTACCACTTGCCTCATAACCGTCGCCTGTCTCAGGTCCTTGTAGATCCGGTACAGTACTCCTCCATGTTTCTCAAAATGAACAGATTTATTGCCTCTATTAGTTGGGATTTTCTTCTGCTCTAACTTCCTAATGACTTCGTCTTCTTCTTGGAGTCGGATAAGTTCCTCTCTATCCACTCCCGCGTGCCGTTCTGCCCTCGGCACCTTCAGCGACGTAGACCGGTCCTTCCTCTTCTCCTGGGCCCTCGTGGTCACCGTTCCTACCATCACCTCAGTATCAGGGTCGTACGGATCCTTCGCTCCGTCCACGTTCCCGACTACTAGGTCGCAGATGGTCTCCGGGAGACACAGCGCCGTCACTTTGCCCGTCAGGTAAGGCGTCTTCACGTCGATAACGGCTTCCTCCGCCGCTAGCAAGGAGTTATCGATCCTCGCGATAAGTTTCTTCCCACCGGTGAGCTGTCCGTCGTCCACCAGTGCTCGCCGCACCACTACACCTTCACAGCCGGTATCTCTTAGGACATCTACCGCTCGATTTCCAATCAAGCCCTTCATCACTGGTAACTTCAGTTTCTCCACGGTCCTTCCGTCACTGCATCCTCCGCACGTAACAGGCACCGCTAACTGTAGCTTCCCGTCCTTCATTACCGCTTGAACGTTGATGCTGGTGTCAGCCGTCGTCACATCTTGTCTTGACGACTCGTCCGCCGCTATAACTACGGCCGCCGCCGCCTTGTTCGGCTTGCCTCGTCCCATATCCTTCTGGGCTGGACACATTCTCCGAACGTGGCCTGGCTTTCCACAAAGGTAACATTTCAACTCACCTTTGTCGTTTAACTTTGCACGACACTCCGTCGCCTTGTGTCCCGGCCTCTGGCACCTATGGCAGACCTGTGGGCTTCTGTCTCCGTTGGGCCTCTGTCGCACTGGCCGGCTCTGCAGTCTGGCGCTCCCGCTGAGCGTCCGGTTCCTCGCTACCAGGTACGCCTCCGCTGAATCTGCGATGTCCTGTAGCGTCTTTGGTTTCCTCTCCCTCACATGGGTTGCAAGGTCTGGTGGGCAGGCATCCATGAATTGCTCTCTGACGAACAGATCTCTCACTCCTTCGTAGGTCTCCTCCGTCTTCGACAGCTTTATCCACCTTTCTAGATAGGTCTTGATCCTGGTCAAAAACATTCCAACATCTTCTCCATCTTCAGGCTTACCTTGTCTGAACATGAGTCTGTATCCGTCCTCTGACAGGTTGTACCTCTTCTGCAACGCTTCCTTGACCTTGTCGTAGTCCTTGGCTTCGTCGATCGGTAGTCTGCAGAAGCACTCCAAAGCTCTCCCGGTCAGCAGGGCAGACAGTGATGTCGTCCAGGTGGATCTGGGCCATTCAGCTGTCTCGGCAAACCTCTCAAACCGCAGCAACCAGCTATCCAGATCGTCCTTCTCATCCTGAAATGCAGGTAGCTTGGGTCTCTTGGAACTGGCGTGGTCGTCGGTCTTCTGCGCTGAGTCGTTGCCTCCACGTTGCTGGCGGATCTTCTCCATCTCCAACTCGTGGTTCATCTCCTTCTCCCGAGCCTGTCGTTCAGCCTCCTTCTCCCGAGCCTGTCGTTCAGCCTCCTTCTCCTGTCGTTGAGCCTCCTTCTCCTGAGCCTGTCGTTCAGCCTCCTTCTCCTGTCGTTGAGCCTCCAGCTGTCTTTCTCTTTCTAGGCCTTCACGGAGGTAGTCCCGTCTCTCCTGCCCAGTGAGCTCCATAGCGTCCGCTTCCTGGCTAAGTCTTCCAATAACCTCCGACATGTTGTAGATAGCTTGTCGATGATATTCTACAATAAACTATGTAAATAAATCTAGTAATTTTGATCTGGTCCGCTCGAATATGGTCGGATCCCGGACGAGCCCCCAATATGTAACAGCTGAGGTTGTTCTAGCACGTTATAGTAGGGGGGAGTTAGTTGATCTAACTACAACCCTTTAGAAAACGAAACTATTACAGCTGTAAAATAAATAAACACGAGATCCGACGATAGATTAAATAATACTAAAGTTTAATAACTGTATAGTGAACAATAAATTACTAGGAAGACGCCAGCGAAACTAAATATCTACGCCACACAAAAGGAAACTCACTTACTCACCCCACCAACCACTCACACAGGTCTATATATATAAACATTCCTACAGAAAGTTCCCGAAATAAACGTTACCTTTGCCCTCGCACAAACTAACCAATCACGCATCAATACGTCATCAGGTTACATCACTCAAGGCCAAATCTGGCGTAAACATTCGTTTCCACAACGTTATCGAATATTCGGGAACATACTAATATTTACTGAACGAGTCAAAACACCTGACAACAAGCGGGCGAGGAAAAAACTACTCACTAGGAAAGAAGGTCAGGTCACGGAGTACAGTACGCTCTAGCGGTTGTCAAGAAGAAATGAACACATGCTCACCAGTGTAACAAGAAAACGGGGGAGGGCAAGGGATAGCTTGCAGATGCTACACTGACCTCGCCGGAGGTAATATGTAGGGCTTATTCTACCCAAAGCCTGTGGGCTAATGCATGTAGAGAACTTAAGGTCTTCATAACTTCTTCCTGTGGCGAGGTATCGCAACATCGTCGTCAGTCGTTCGAGTGGTGTTATTGCCTGTCTCATAAAAAGTATCTTGCTTCACAATAAGTAGACTCACAATTTGAAGCAGTTGATGATAAATCTCGGCGTCCATACGCAGATAATTGTAAAAATCCGCTGGACACAGCCGTAACTCTTTAAGATAAGATAAGATAAGATATGACTTCATTAATAGATTCGTGTGAGTGTGGTTTTTTTTTCGGTCTAGAATACTCGTTCCTTCTTCGATGTTTCTTTTTCTTTTTCACCACAAACGACAATGGTAGCAAGCACAGCTTCACCTTTCGACGGCAATTCGACAATTAACTCCGATCTTCAACTCGATCTCTGGGTGCCAGGATTTAAGACCGGATCTTAAGTCCGATCTCAAAAGTGTATGGCGGCCTTTAACGCGCTCTGCGACGGTTGTCCACCAGACAGAGCAATCACTGTAGGTCGGCTGTTGGAAGCTCGTTAACACTGAACCAGGGCTGGATTAACCCTTAAGTGAAATAAGCACGTCTTAGGATACCAAGGGAAAGGGGGCTGGCGGGAGGGGCACCACGGAAAATTTTCACTCCCGGATTACCACTTACCATAATGATGCAGTTGAACTAAAGTCCACAAAAAGGGATCTCCACAACAAATGAAAGAAAAAAACACAGAAACTGAAGTATTTGCTGACGTATAATTGTCCTGCGTCTAATGCCGCCGTAGATCTATATTCAATGGAAAACTCTTCAGCGTTTGCAGTACGTGTTTTGAGGATCTGATCAAAGACTTTACTATTTAAAAAAAGTAGAAGAAAATGTTTTTAAATCAAAATAAAATGGAAGTATACAAAATAAATGTGATTCTACATCTTATGGTAAGTTTCGTTTATTTAAAAAAAAAATAATTTTATCTTAAGGTTTCTGTTTGTTTACAATTTGAATTATATACAGTATCTGGGGGCACCAAAATCTGTTTAAGTGGTTAGGGCCTCCAAAGGTCTTAATCTGGCTGTCACAAATCCCAGACTGGGAAATGTAATAGTTTATGACAGGACGACAATCACGAACAAACAAGTTTAACACTTAACAAAACAACCCATCAGACTCACACATTTATTAAACATAATTATACATATAATAGCGCAATTACATATATTATATTATTGAAATGACTGCCGTACAACGGCCTTATTCTCACACACACTCTCCCTCGGATCCACAATCCGGTAGTTACTCCTAAAGGCACTTCGGCCTCAGCCTCTCCCCTCAGGGTCTTAATAGTACATTAATGATTCACTGGCACCGCAGTCTCTCAATATCACCTTCCTATTGTCATACACCTTAGCACTCCCCTAGCACCTCCGCAGGGCAATAACACATTATTATTTCCATAGCCATCAACATGGCAACAACATAATATCAGTTCACTAGCCTATCAACATGGCAACAATATAGTATCTCATTCACTCTCATATCTACGTCCCTGTCCGTGGCCTGACTGCCACGACTTTATGTGCCTCTACTGTCCTGCACTGACAGCCTCACTTCTGGCCTATGTGTGGCCTCCGGCCCTATGCTGGCCTATCCCCTGTGCTCATCGAGGTGGCTCTGCGGCCCGTCCCCGACACCAGTCATAACTGGAAAGACTCTCACTAGTCTTCTCGACTGCTTCCCCTTTATGTCCGCCCGATGGGCTCTTATTCACAGGTCCGATCCCTAGGACCTTCTAACTTGCAGTGATAGTAATCCAGCGCTTTCGCCTCATTCAGACTTCCACACCACTCATACACGCACGCTTTTCCCACTTGTCTGCATGAGTTATTTTTACTCTTCCCCTTTCACGTCTTTTCCTATCCGTCTGTCGTGAGCTCTTCTTATTCTACACCCGCTCTGTAGCAATCCCCTTAATTGCACTCACTCCACTCGTGACATCATCCCCCACCCCAAAAAAATTAATGCAATTAATTTCAAATCGCATCAAGATGACTGTCAACGAGTGAGCGTGAGCAATACCTACACTAGAAAAATGACCTAGCAGTTCCCCTAGTATATAGAATACCGAAATCAGGGGAAAATATGGGGATCAATATGGCCTGCAATATGCATATATGTGTCACATCATGAATAGCTGACTAAACACAATATCTAATACAGAATCAAAAACCACTCAACCTATCAACCATTCTTCATATCATATTTATAATGTCAATATTTTAAAGTCGACTCATTCACACAGATCCTGTCAATGTTCCTGTCCTCCGATGTATGAGCTCCTGAAATCTTCCCCTAGGCTCGACTAAGGTAGTCGGCGATATGATTGCTGGTTCCTGGAATTGGTTGAATAACGAAGGTATACGGCTGCAAAGCCAATGCCCATCTAGACAAGCGTGGGCTGGACGAACGATTCTTCGACAAAAATGTCAGTGGCTTGTGGTCTGTCTGGATACAAAATTCTCGTCCCATGAGATAACGTCCTAGTTTCTGGACGGACCAGACAATGGCAAGACACTCACGCTCTATCACAGAATACTTTCTTTCTCTCTGCAATAACTTCCTACTGACATAACATACAGGATGGAGACATTCGTTCTTCTCCTGTAGAAGACAAGCGCCGACACCAGAGTCCGACGCATCCGTTCTGAGGATAAAATTAGATCGAAAATCGGGTAATATCAAAATGGGTGACGATGATAATGCTGTCACCAAATTATCAAATGATGTCTGACATTCAGACGTCCACTGGACCTTATCGGGTTGTCCCTTCTTAGTAAGGTCAGTAAGAGAAGATGACAAGGAGGAAAAATTTGGAATGAACTTTCTGTAATAATTTAAAATTCCCACTAAGCTTCTGACTTGTTTCTTTGTTTTAGGGATTTGCAACCCTACTAACTTGTCAATTTTTGTTTCTTCAGGTCTCTGAACACCTCTACCCACAATATGTCCTAAGAATATTATCTCTGGACATGCCAACTCCATCTTTGCGGGTTTAGCAGTTAACCCAAAATGACGTAATCGTTGAAAAATTACTGTTAGTGTCTGAATATGATCAGACCATGTCGACGTATGGCATGCTATATCATCAAAGAATGACACGACATTAGGTATGTCCTTCAACACTAATCTCATTAATCGTGCAAACGTCGCTGGCGCGTTTACCAACCCAAATGGCATGACCTTAAATTGGAATAATCCAATGGGCGTTTGGAACGCCGTGTATTGTTTAGACTCCTCAGTAAGCGGGATTTCCCAATACCCTTTCGTCAAATCTATCTTGGAAAACCACGTGGACCCGGCCAATGAAGCTATTAATTCCTCCTGGAACGGAATAGGCTCCCTATCGCCTACCGTAATAGTGTTCAATCTTCGGAAATCAATACAGAACCGCACCGATCCATCAAGTTTTTTCACGAGGACGATGGGTGATGAATACGGCGATGTTGATGGTTCTATCACATCTAACTTCAACATTGACTCAACTTCCTTTATGACTGTATCTCTCGAAGAAAAAGGCAACGGATACGGTCTAAGAAATACTGGCTTATCCGAAGTCAACTTTATTTGGTGCTGGATCACCGTAGTGCGACCCGGCAAATCCGTAACAACATCCGGAAATGACGCTAACAGGGTCTCAAGTTCCCTACTCCTTGAACTCGTAAGGTCAGGGTTAATTTTTACGTCCCTGTAACCTTGTGTCGGAGTTAACTCCGGCAATTGAATTTGTAACTCCTCCTGCGCCTCGGTGTCGCTTACGTCACAGTCCAACTGGTCTACGACCCCCGTACAAGCGGTAGAGAAGACAGTCTCCTTTGGTCTTGTCTGTGCACACAGATACTGTGGTCTCTCATAAAATCTCTGTAGCATATTAACATGGAAAACCTTACTCGCTCCATCAATGTGGATAGCGTAATCTACCTTTGAAACAACTCGCTCAATAACATAAGGGCCTTTCCATGTCATCAATAACTTATTATGGTCCGTAGGTAACAACAGCAGAACCTTGTCTCCTGGCTTAAAAATTCTCAGTTTGGACCCTCTATCTTTATAGTCTTTTCCTGGGGTGAACGACCCTTATGCGTCGTCTTTTGGCACGCACTGCACGTCTTACAATATAACCGCACATCTCTGTGGATCGATGGCCAGTAAAAATTTTTAAGAACCCTTTCTTTGGTTCTAGCTATCCCCATATGACCTGCTAATGGGACATCATGTGCCAAATGCAATACTGTTGCGATCAGCAACGCTGGCACAACGACCTGCTTTAAAATGGAGGACACCGTTACATACTTACGGAACAGAATGCCCGCCTGAACAATAACGGAGGACGACCCGTTCTTATATCTCCTCGTTTTCTCGGTTCGCGCTTCCCCAAAACATGGGTTTAATGATGGGTCCTCCCTTTGTAATCTCGCCAAGCGCTCTGGCGTGATATCTAGGTTGACCGCTGGCGTCGCCAAAGGTCTAATCTTATCTTTATCCGCTACCCGTCGACGTGTTTCGACCGCGGCGCAAAAGTCAATACCTTTTGATTGCGACCATGCTTGCACGTTCTCATCGGAAGGGGAAACTACCCGTGATACATTCCCAATGATGAGCTGGGCGCCTGGAAAACAACCAACGACTGCTTCGACTTCCCCGCTAAGGAAAGGTGTATCTATCGTTATTCTTGCCATGGGTAATTTCTCAATGGCCCCCGAAAATTGGATGCACGGGACAGTCTCACCTGTAAGCTGTGAATCCCGAATGCAATCCCTATGCACTCCCACAACGGTAGATCCTGTATCTCGTAAAACCGAGACCGGTTCGTCCCCAACAAACCCCGGATAAACCCTAAGACCACCTCCTGTATGACATGAATTTATAACGGGGATCTTTCTCCCACAAGGTAAAACACCGGAAGATAATAACTTCTCACAACTGGGACACTTAGAATACTGTCCGCCTCCGTTGTCCGATGTAACACACGCAGCCGCATGATGAAATTTATTTGGGGAACATGGACTGGAGCTACTGTCCACGTTCGCCGCTATCCTACCTGCAGGGCAGTTCACGCTGATGTGATCTGCTCTTCCGCAGTTCCAACACTTCGCGGCCCTACACTCGCGCGAAAAGTGACCCACGCGTCCGCAAGTCCAACACTCCGCTCCCTGTGCTGCCCTAGGCCTGGGTCCCCGTGACCCCTCGCGACCGGAACTAAAGTCCCTATGCCGTCGGTCATCGGCAAAGGTCACAACTCGCCCCCGGCCATTACCGCGACCTAGCCCTCCTGCTCGGTCAAACTTACCGGATCCATATGCCGGTGATTGGTGATAGCCTCTATGCTGCCCCTGGGCTTGCCCACTATAGGCACCACGCTGACGCGACCTGTCCCTGAGTCCTGCCGGCGACCCCTCGACAACGGCGACGTACCCAGCATCTTGGACGTACGCCCTGGCGACTGGTTTGGACGGATGCGCCGTACGGTATGCCTCCGCCAACTTAGACGCCTCCTGCACCGTCGCGGGTTCGTTCTCTTTCAGGAAAGCCACCAGATCTTTGTGGCACGACGCGTACAGCTGGTCACGGATCATTAAGTCTTTCAGTTTAGCAAAATCCGTGCCCACATGCGCCAAGTCTACCCAGTTCGCGAAATACTCCGTTAGTCTCGCGACGAAGGCAGCAAAGTCCTCCCTGGTATCTGCACGTGCTCGCCTAAACTGCTCCCGGAAATATTCCTCGGTACGCGCAAATCGGCGAAGCAGCAAAGCCTTCAGCTTATCGTAATCTTGCACGTCTTCGCGCTGTAGCTCTTTAAAGTAGGTTAACGCTCGCCCCTGCAATAGAGACGCCAGGGACGTGGCCCATAATTCCTTATTTTCCCCCCATTGCAATTGTGCGTTCAGTTCGAACCTGTAAAGGAAGGCGTCTATGTCGTCCTTCCGGTCGTCGAACGTAGGGAGCTTAATCCTAACACCACCTTTATTGTGTACCTGCCGCTCAACTGCTTCCGTTGGCGCATTCTTTTGGCTTTCCAACTCCGCGATTCTCATTCGCGTCTCTCTCTCCTGTTGGTTATCCCTAGCTTCTATCTCCCTTAACTTTAACTCCCTCTCCTGCTCCTGAGCCTTAGCCTCTCTTTCCTGTTGCTTAGCCTCTAACTCCTTTACCTGAGCCTCTTTTTCTCGCTCTCTATCCTTAGCACGCTCATCGCGCATTTCTGCCTGCTGTTCTTTAATCCAGCCGCGTAGCTCCTCTCCCTCCAGGCCAAGTTCCTTACCCAACTTCATTAGTTGTTGGAGTTCCGCCATTTCACAGATTTATGGTTATGGTATCTATTATAAGACGACCAACCTGTCGGTATGATCACTAACGATACGACCAGAGACCTGAGATCACACCAGATATAACAATACCCAGTTCAGAATACAATTCAGAAATTTACCTTTACAGCACAACTAATTCTATATCTATAAAATGTATGCACTATTAATTATAAAAGAAAATAGAAACGACAAGAATGAAGAAATACAGTAGAAGGACCACAAGTACGTCAAGGACAACGAACCAGACTAGGACAAAGACCTAAAAAAGAAAATATAATGGAAAAAAAAATTGCAACCTAACTACGCCGATTACACTACAAGGTACGAACAAGAACAGAGTCTGAAAAAAAAGAACGTATCTACAGATAGGGAGAAGAAGGACAAGAGAAACGTCTTCCTAAAACAACGAGGAAGATAGAACGGCACAATCTAAACAAAAATACAGGTCCCTATAGAACTGTTCACTGTGATGAACGAAGTTCCAAAGTTTACCACACCTTTTTTAAAAGGATAAACTAAGTTCAACACAGCAAACCCGCGCCACCGCCCGTATAACCTATAACGACAACAAAAACAGCAAAAACAGGGAAAAAGACAGATTAAAGGAACAGCCCAAAATCCAGGGCACAAAAATTTTGACTTTCACTTAACTTTTGAAATTTTGAGTAAAACTCCTCCCTTTAATCGGAGCTCTGGCTGCTTGTCTCCTCAGGCTGCACGCACACACTCTGGAAAGTTTAAATACACATTAATACCTATTCATAGCAATACATGTATCAATACATATTCATCAATATACATAAATCATATCATGAAATGTCCATTCATCCAACGAACAAGACAGCACAAATACCTACTACTAACTAACTACAACTAAATATTACGAAAATGGACGAGTCACAATGGACGAGCCCCCAATGTCACAAATCCCAGACTGGGAAATGTAATAGTTTATGACAGGACGACAATCACGAACAAACAAGTTTAACACTTAACAAAACAACCCATCAGACTCACACATTTATTAAACATAATTATACATATAATAGCGCAATTACATATATTATATTATTGAAATGACTGCCGTACAACGGCCTTATTCTCACACACACTCTCCCTCGGATCCACAATCCGGTAGTTACTCCTAAAGGCACTTCGGCCTCAGCCTCTCCCCTCAGGGTCTTAATAGTACATTAATGATTCACTGGCACCGCAGTCTCTCAATATCACCTTCCTATTGTCATACACCTTAGCACTCCCCTAGCACCTCCGCAGGGCAATAACACATTATT
This sequence comes from Onchidella celtica, assembly GCA_963931925.1. Lineage (NCBI taxonomy): Eukaryota > Metazoa > Mollusca > Gastropoda > Systellommatophora > Onchidiidae > Onchidella > Onchidella celtica. The sequence continues at coordinate 7,952,945 of OZ007572.1, forward strand.
ATTTCCATAGCCATCAACATGGCAACAACATAATATCAGTTCACTAGCCTATCAACATGGCAACAATATAGTATCTCATTCACTCTCATATCTACGTCCCTGTCCGTGGCCTGACTGCCACGACTTTATGTGCCTCTACTGTCCTGCACTGACAGCCTCACTTCTGGCCTATGTGTGGCCTCCGGCCCTATGCTGGCCTATCCCCTGTGCTCATCGAGGTGGCTCTGCGGCCCGTCCCCGACACCAGTCATAACTGGAAAGACTCTCACTAGTCTTCTCGACTGCTTCCCCTTTATGTCCGCCCGATGGGCTCTTATTCACAGGTCCGATCCCTAGGACCTTCTAACTTGCAGTGATAGTAATCCAGCGCTTTCGCCTCATTCAGACTTCCACACCACTCATACACGCACGCTTTTCCCACTTGTCTGCATGAGTTATTTTTACTCTTCCCCTTTCACGTCTTTTCCTATCCGTCTGTCGTGAGCTCTTCTTATTCTACACCCGCTCTGTAGCAATCCCCTTAATTGCACTCACTCCACTCGTGACACTGGCCATGACTCAAACGTCCCCATCTCAACAGCCATTGAGTTCAGCTTCAACGAGGTCCCAACAGCCAACACACGCACTGTCATTCTCCAGGGACATCATATCAGTCATGTCTGTTTCTTTCGTCAGTGCGGTAATCAATTGTTAATAGAACACTTTAAATATTCCACTTTATGGGGGAACCCGGCCATAACCTGAGTTTACTCCCCCTTTTCCTTTCCTTGTCCAACACAGACACGCAGACACACAGATATAAGAGTGTGAGGAAGATTTCCCGTAGTGTCATTCTCCCATGCATTTAAACTCACCTGCCTAGCTCCAAATTTGTTTATAATACTGTTCTGGGCATGACTAGAATCCACCGAACCTCCCACTTCTCACAAAGTTAAAACATGGCAAAAAAAAAACAACAACAGAAAAAGTTGTAGGTAGCAAAGCCTCGGGTTAGAAATATTACCAAATTGATGCAATAATACGCAAAGAAAAAAAAGGAAAGATGGAATTTAATGGACAATAAATGTTTGCTCCTTGAATGTACACGTTGTGTTTGTGTACCTGGCCATTAACTCTTTGTCTGCAAATCACCGACATAACGGTTCTTCCGCTGGTCACGTTTGTGCCAGTCACCGATGTATCGGTGCACAAGAATACCAGGTTATTTTGTTTCCGGGAGAAGAAAGTCGACTTTCTATCAAAAGATGTTGCTGTAGTTAGTCTTCATTCATCTCTCCCACTATTTTCTCCCTGTATCAGCAAAAGTGGAAAAAGTTATGGCGCACAAATATAATTAATGATGTCTTCGACTTGTTGTTTTAGATAGTGTGTTATAATGATGGTTTGTCAGGTCAGAAAAATCTGCTACTGGTAACATGCAATCCAGTACAACCTGTTTCATGAACTGGTACGCTAGCATGGTATCAGTGGGCGTGCACCTGTCGGTGCAAACGGCCAGGGCGGAGGAGGTTTCATCTAACCCAACGGCCACATGCTAGGGCACAATGTGACCCTCAGTACTTGAGTCCTTCATATTGGCCCCCGGTAGCGGTGTGGTCATAGGCTTGTTTGCCTAAATCACAGACGAAGAATTGAGCAAACTTCCCGGACGCAGCTTCGAAGCTGGCGGCAGCAGGCCAGTGGTTGATTGATAGGGCAGATGGCAATATACCGTCACTCTGACCTGGATATCGTGACACAGAGCATCCACCAGTATTGGTGTTCTTTGGTTTGGGTCTTTCACCCTAGTCAGTTGGGACTGCGAGGCTGTGGAGTAGCCTACAGGCAGCCGGTCAGGCAATATGACTGTCCCTCTGGCATCCTCCTGCACCTGGATACATTTCCAGTCGTCTTGACCCTGTCTTGCCACTTGGATAAGTTGTGTCCAGGCGAGAGAGTGAGTCTGATGTTTGCGCAGCTCTTTCTCACTAAAAACAAATTCTTTGCGCCAGTCTTAACACTCACCTCGTCTTCTTTCATCTTGGTCTCGTCTTCTTTCCTCTCAAAATTCCAACGGCGATGGGCGAGTGCGGTGGCAGCAGGTTTGGATAGACTGGAAGCTGTTAGCACAGACCTACACGTTGGTGGCTGTGGGCTATGGTCGCTTCATCGTCGATTGAAGTGGAGGCGTGGGGAGGCAGCACCCACAGTAGCTGAGCAGCCTTATTTAAGGATAGCACTGCTCACCTCAACTGAGGAAGGGGCTAGAAAAGGTGCCCTAAAGAAAGCCCACTTCACATCACCCTGACTGGTATACCGCGACCAGTGGGGATCCCTTTTTGCGGTCGAAACAAAAAGAAATTCAGCTTACTCAGGCTAGGAGCCTGGAATATACGCACACTACAGGACAACTCAAACAACCCGGAAAGACGCACTGCACTTATTGCCATTGAGCTCAGCAGGTACAACCTGGACATAGTGGCACTCAGTGAGACCAGACTCCCTGATAGTGGCCAACTCAAAGAGCTCAGTGGTGGATACACCTTCTTCTGGAAAGGCAAGGGTGCAGTCGAACCGAGACAGCATGGTGTTGGGTTTGCAATTAAAAATGACCTTGTCAGAAACTTGCAGTCCATGCCAATTGAAATAAATGACAGGCTAATGACACTCAGGATCCCAGTTGGGAAAAGCCAGTCAGCCACCCTTGTCACGAGCAGAGTTAGGGTCTTGGGGATGTTACGACTGCACGAGAGGCAGCTAACTCACACTCGGACACAACCACACAAGAAAAGTATTAAATAACTAGAGCGTATATATGTCAGGCCGGTCAGGCCATAGTTTACATCAATATTAATAACAAAACAAAAGACAATAGGGGTATATATTCAAACCAAAAAACTCTAATTAATAACTTAACCAATGATATTCATGTAACTATGGAGGTACTGCAATCAATAAGCAAATAGGTATATTATACGAAACTAGATATCAATTTAAAGTGACAGTTGAGTCGCCACTGGCCAGTCGCCAGGCAAACTCTCCATAAATCATATGGGCTTAAATGTTAGGAGAGCCCGGTACGTTCAAAGCCTACAGAAGCACTCTTCGGCTTGTAGGTAATTTAAGCAGTTGCCAAAAGACTATATTTTATGCACAATCACTATTCAATTCATCAACAATGTGCTATATTATTCCAATCATACTATGGCAATAGATCTATGATACAGGACACTCGTGGTCGAGTGCCAGCTGGGGTTTCCTTAGTCTTCCTCTGAGGCTGTAGTTCTCTCTCTATCTCCGATCTCTATTATACTTGAATAAATAAGATATATTACCATTGCTCACGCCTACTGGTAGGCGCGAACATCAATATAGCGCAGCGTGGGCTTTCAAAGGTCAGCCCACTCAGACCTTTCTTTCTAGAGCTCAGTCAGTCCGTTAGCAAGGACTTCTTGTCTTCAAAGCACACAGTTCAGGTACTGGTCGACCGGACATACTTCACGACACGATGCTTCTGCTCGCCTGTATTCACCAAATCTGAACGTTACACGATGTCTTATACTATCTAACTACCCAGCGTGCTAGTCCGCTGGCCCAATTAGTTCAGCTATCTCATAGGTCGAAACCTCCCACCATTTTAATTGTAGTAATACGTCTGCACTATTCTACCAGCCAGTTAACGTGCAAAAACTTGTCTAGTCATACTTAACAATGTCAACTGTCCCCACCTTGTTTCACCCCTACTCCATTACTTATTAATCACGAACATTAAAACCCACAAACGTGAATCCAACCGTTTAACTTTACATTTATTTACTCACCAACTATAATTTGGCGAGGACCGTTCAAGGCCACCAGCCAATTTCTCATGGCCCTGGTAAAAAAACAACTCACTCTCTGCGTGAGTTTTAACAACATCTGAATCATGACAACCCTCATTAGCGCATATGCGCCCACCATGACAAACCCAGATGAAGCCAAAGACAAGTTCTATTCTGATCTAGAATCTGTCATATGCTCTGTCCCGGCAGCTGATAAGCTGATTCTCTTGGGGGACTTCAATGCTAGGGTTGGCTCCGAAATCTCAGCGTGGCCAAATGTTTTGGGCCCTCATGGAGTTGGTTCATGCAATAACAATGGGTTGCGCTTACTTACTTTGTGCGCTGAATTTGGCCTGTTCATTACCAACACAAATTTTAGTCTCCCCGTGAGAAACAGAACGTCATGGATGCATCCCCGCTCAAAGCATTGGCATCTCATAGACTATGTCATTGTGAGGAAGACTGACAGAAAGGATGTCCTTGTAACAAAGGCGATGTGTGGTGCCGAGTGTGGAACTGACCACAGACTCATTGTTTGCAAGCTCAGACTAACATTGAGGCGCAATAGACGCCCTCAAGGGAAAGCGCCACCTAAACGCCTAAATGTTTCAAAACTCTGCTCAGCTGAGAAACAGAGCGAGCTCTCATCAGAACTCTCCTCAAAATTGGATTGCGTGACTTTTGACCCTGAGAACATTGAACAGAGCTGGACTGACCTAAATACGACTGTACACTCTTGCGCCAGCAGCACAGTTGGTTTTCCTGTCCGCAAGCACCAGGACTGGTTCAATGATAATGATAATGAAATCAAAGTGCTCATCAAAGAAAAAAATAGTCTCATCCAAGCTCACTGCAGTGACCCCTCTTCCACAGCAAAAGCTGATGCACTGCGTGCATGTAAGGGTGTACTCCAGAAGAAGCTGAGGAAAATGAAAAATGACTGGCTTGAAGAGCGAGTAAGAGAAACTCAGAAATATGCCGACACAAACAACACTAGAAAGTTCTTTGAGAGCCTCCGAGCTGTGTTTGGACCATCCCGCTCTGGCACTACGCCACTTCTTGCGTCAGATGGTTCAACACGCATTGTTGAATTGAATGCCATAATTCAGCGTTGGGCAGAACATTTCGGAGGTGTGCTAAATCGGCCATCAAATATAAATACTGAGTCCATTGACCGCCTCCCTCAGACTCCTATTAATGCAGCTCTTGCCAAGCCATTCACAGCAAATGAGACCCGAACTGCCACAAATCAGATGTCCTTTAACAAATCACCAGGCGTGGATTCAATTCCTGCTGAGGTGTATGCCTTCGGTGGAGAAAAGCTTATTGAAAGGTTGACCGAGTTGTTCAATCATATGTTGAAAGCAGGGAAGCTGCCACAGGACTTCAAAGATGCTTCAATCATCCATCTGTACAAAAACAAAGGGGACAGCCAAGTCTGTGACAACCATCGGGGAATCTCTCTACTTTCAATTGCTGGCAAAATATTGGCAAGAATGCTTCTGAATCGCCTTCTTGATCACCTCTCGTCAAATGACTTGCTTCCCGAGAGCCAATGTGGCTTTCGTAAAGAGAGGGGAACGGCGGATATGATTTTTGCTGCCAGACAGATTCAGGAAAAATGCATGGAACAAAATAAAGCACTGTATATCACATCTGTTGACCTCACAAAAGCATTTGACACAGTGTGTCGTGAAGGCCTCTGGAAAATCTTGGCGAAGTTTGGGTGTCCACCCGAATTCATCACAATAGTGCGCCAGTTTCATGATGGCATGCAAGCTGCAGTCAAAAGCAACGGCAGTGTTTCAGAGCCCTTTGCTGTCACAAATGGGGTAAAACAGGGTTGTGTCTTAGCCCCAACTCTGTTCAGCATCATGTTCTCTGCAATGCTACAAGAAGCCTTTAGCTCTCCTCCTCAAGGGGTAAGCATCAAGTACCGAACTGATGGCAGTCTATTCAACCTCAGGAGACTTCAGGCAAAAACCAAAACCAAAAGTACTCAAGTCTGTGACCTACTATTTGCTGATGATTGTGCACTTCTGGCACACGATGAGGATAGCATGCAAAACTGTGTTGATAAGTTCTCTAGTGCCTGTGACAACTTTGGCCTCACAATAAGCACAAAGAAGACGGAAGTGCTCCATCAGCCTACTCCAGACGACAAGTATCCTGTGACCCCAAATATCAAAGTCCATGACAGTCTTCTGAAGGTGTCGGAGAACTTCACCTATCTTGGCAGTACACTGTCTTCCGCGGCTCGTGTTGATACTGAAATTCTCTCAAGAATCAGCAAAGCCAGCTCTGCATTTGGCAGGCTTCGAAAGAGAGTATGGGATGTCGCCGGCATTCGCACAAAGCTGAAAGTGTACAATGCTGTGGTCCTTCCCACCCTACTCTATGGGGCTGAAACCTGGACAGTGTACCAATCGCATGCCAGAAAGCTAAATCACTTTCATCTGGCCTGCCTTAGAAAGATCCTAAGGATCAAATGGCAGGATAAAATTCCAGACACTGAGGTCCTCAATCGTGCCAAGGAATTGAGCATCTTCTGCCACCTGAAAAAAATTCAGCTACGTTGGGCAGGACATGTCAGAATGCCCGACTCCAGACTCCCTAAGCAAATCTTCTTCTCTGAGCTCTCCAATGGAACGAGGAATGTTGGGGCCCCAAAGAGACGTTACAAAGACACTCTCAAGCAATCACTGAAGGCCTTTGCCATTGATGTGAGTGAGTGGGAAAAGCTCTCGCTTGATCGTGCAAATTGGAGGGCGGCCCTTACCAGAGGCAGCAAAGCATGGGAAGCTGACAGAGTCCAGCAGGCTATCAAAAAAAGAGAACGGCGCAAGAAAAGGCCCAGTGGTACTGAACCAACGGAGCACTCTTGTCATTTATGCGGAAGGGTCTGCAGGGCAAAAATAGGACTTATCAGTCACATGAGAAGCCATAAGTCATGAAAGAACAGTCTTTCCATTCTGTCCTCTGTGTCCTTTAGTTCTCTTTATTGTCCATGTGTTGAAATTCTCAACAATTTCTGTTCTTTATTCCTCTGGTGTTGTTAAGGTCATCATCATACCTGATGGACGAACTATTATAATGATGATACTTGTTAGATCATTTCCTGTAAGTGTAATTGTTTTCCCAGATGCTGGACAGATTACCTGAATGTTGACTTGTTTCTTGTTTGACAAACGGCTCTGCCACTACCCCCGCTCCCTTCCCTTTTCCAGTCTACTGCCCACCATTCCAAAACAAGGAGTACAATCTGTTCACTAGTCAAACACAAGCGATAGCCTGTAGTGGCCAGTTCAGTCCTGTAACCGACAGTCAGCGCTTTAAAAGTATTGATGTGACCACGCATAGTCCTGTTCTAACATTTTAGTTGTCTCAATTGCTTTCATTGGAAATGGTCGGGTGAAGTTTTTGTGTTTCCTGGTAGAGTAAACTTGAACACAAAACAAACAAGAAAACATACATACACACGTACACACACACACACACACACACACACACACACACACACCACATACACACACACACCACATACACACACACACACACAAAACAACGAACTTTGAACCGATCAGACAGCAGGACTTCAAAGAGTGTCAACTGCCAGTGAAGATCAAAGCGAATGGCCGCTTTCAAAGAGATAGCGTGCTCAATTGATTTTGTCATAATTAATTTTACGCCTTTGTTTGTGATTCGTCAAGGATATAAAATGTGTAGCGAGCAATGTAATCATTTTACTGCATTGATTTACGTTTTCTGCACGAATTTCCCCTCTCTTTTCCTTGTCCGTACTGTGCAATTTATAAAAGCTAACTGCTGCGATGTTGCTATTTCCAGTACTCAAATTGTTGTTGCTACTTTTGTGCTGATCATCATTATGAAGTAGTATTAAGAAGTGAGTGCTTTTGTATAATATAAACTTGGCAGTTTTACATTAAAGTGTGAACATGGCACCATCACAACTTCATTCTTATAGTAAACTATTCTTGTTTGTATCATGTATCTCTCCATTGGTGTGGTCATACGGCTTCACAGAACCACCACGAGCCAGAGCAATTAACACGACCGCTTCACCATTTGGGTCTGTTGCAACAACTGCAGTAAAATTTGTTCGCATTTTACATAGCGAGCCTTATTATAAAAGTAAAAACAATTTTACTAATGTGATAATTCTATACCAGGCTCAAACTCAAACATTAGCTGATCTGTTTCAAGGGTCACTTTCTAGAACAGACTTCACCTTCATGTTCATGGACTTATCATTGGACCCAAAACAGCCTATTCAGGATTTCATTGGCCGAGTTATTCCTGTTCTGGGAGCTCATTTACACACTCCTTCAGATGTTGTTCTGTTCCTAAATGATGTGAACATTATAACTGGTTTGATAGATTCTGTGTGCGCCACTAGGGCATTTAAATGGACTCGCTTACTGCATATCTCAGAGTGGATCCTGATCACAAGTAATCTGGATGTGCATGTAAATTTATCACAAAGAAATCCACATGTGTGTCTGGATTACTTTACCCTGGTTGTATGGACGAAGGTTGACAATTATAGGATTTCTCGGAAATCGAGAGGATGTAATTCAACTTTGTCAGATTTAACATTTCTAGATCTCCCATTGTCAGAAGAGAAGATTGGTAGGGCTTTCGAAGACCTGACCAAACCTAAAAAGATTGGACTTGAAGGTTTACATTTGTACGCTGGGATCCTTGACGATGCTTGGAAGTACGCAACTCTGTTCAAACGTGCGAATAAAACTGTGGTTGAAGGCTACGCTATAACGTTACTACAGCAGTTAGCAGTGCACCTGAAGTTTACTTACACCCTGGTCACTCCATCAGATATTGATGAATATGGTGCTGTACTGGAGGATGGCAATGTGACGGGAATTACAGGTGACTTAAAAGTACATTATATTAAAATTTTAGACTACCATTGGTAATCTAAGAGATATTGTGATATAAGATATGTAAAATTAGTAAGACATTATTATACACGAAAATGCTAAAACAAAACAGACACATTAAAATCAGAAATGAATATTGGTTTTTATGTATATTTAAGCAGTTAAATATAAAGAAGAACATTCATAGTCGGCACAATTTTCGCATGATAATTGATACTTGGACACTTATTCATTTGCACCGTCGCCCACCCAAACAACGGTTATTATGTAGACGATCACGTTTTTATTTAGAAAAGAATAATACTTTGTTTGAACATTGTCGATGGCATATTAAGCAAATCTCGCATTCAGGTTATAGAAATGCGCGACAGTCACATAACCTTGGCAAAGTCGCAGTCAGTGGAGCTGTGCACTAAAAAGCAAATATTTTGTATCATTGGCCTATCGGAATGCTGCAGTCGCTCTATCTTTGTAGTGAGCGCACCATCCACAAAACAAATAACTGAAATGTGTACATTGATAGATACACATTAACATTGTGTGTACAATAATTGCATTAGTATAGTATACATTACTGTGTGTTATTTTTCTGAAAGTGGACAACTTAACAATTTTTAAATGCAGAATGGAGATCAGATGTTTTCCATTGTTTTTTATTTTTTTTAAACACGTGTCTTCCCGTCAATTTTGCAGAATTTTACTTTACTAAAATGTCCTGCCTTACACGTCTCAATAATGGTCAAGAATGGAACGTCGAATTCAGGATTATGTTAAATGTTATAATAAGGTTAACCATTTTTTTTAAGTTTTCAAATACAATTTTTGTAACCTGTCTGTCTTACTCCTACAGGCCTGATTGCCCGCAGAGAAGTAGCCCTAAGCCCTATGGCTATGTCACGGACCTCAAATAGACTTCAAGTCATTGACTATGTGGACTCACTACAGTGTCAGTGGCCTCTGTATGTGTCTTACAAGCTCCCAGAACCAGCGAGAAAACTCGACATGACACTGATTGCCATTATTCATCCAGACTTTTACCTCATCTTCACTGGACCTGCATTAATAATGGTCACCATTGGTGGAATACTCCATATATTAACCAGATCTTGCTCCTTAGTGGCCCCGGAGAGGGCATCAAGAAGAGATGTTAGGTACTCACCGTCATTATTCTTCTTTATCCGTCAGATCGGGGAGTGTTATTTTAAAAGTAATTATCCTTAAACATAAGCTTATCTCAGTTGGGAGAAAAGTGAAATTCTTTCACGCTATGTTGTATTATCTATTTCAGATCTCTGCCCATCATTTTTTTCTGTTCTTGTTTTATCTCCGGGTCCTTATCAACAATATGATCATCTTTAATTTCAAACACAGAGCATTATTTCTGCATTGCATTCCATTGGTGTACATCATGGGTCTGTTATTAGAACAGGTCAAATGATGCTTAATAAGAGCTTATCTTTTTTATATACAAACCAGGAGAAGAATCTAAGATGATGAGCGAAGGCAGAAATGAAAATTACTAGTTTGAAATAGGTAAAAAAAAAAAAAAGGCGTTGAAACACATTATTACACAGTAGTATACCAACTCACAAGATGTGATTCTTTATCAGCTGGAACCTTTTAACATTTTCTTTTGAGCTACAGCTGAACCCATTAAAATGTAAATCACAATCGATGATCACACCAACCATTATTTGATGTTGGCTCTTTAAAAAAATATTACCGATTTATGTTATAGAAAAAAAATATTTGTATTTCTCCATATCTGACATTCGTTTTTTCATCTCTATTGTTGTTACAGGAGACTTGTTTCATTCTGTGACCATGTATTCTTCCACAAAAACATTCACTACGCGTCGCAGACAGGACGCATCCTGAGAGCTTCGTGGGCAGTGTTCTGTGTCATCTTTGGCGCAGCGTACAGTGCTTACCTCGTTATGAGCTTCACCGCTAAGGAGAAGGAACTGAGAATGGATACGCTGGATAAACTGCTTCAATATCCGGAATACCGCATTGGTATTGTGAAACTCAATTCAGCTTTGCAAAATTACCTCAGAACCTCCACAAATGACATTTACCATAAGATATGGGAAAAGTTTGTTGAGTTTAACAGGACAGACAGTGTTCCATTTAGCTCAGATATCCCCAAACATGTAGATCATATTAAGGATGGTCAGTATGCGTTGATAGACACTTTTAGTGTTCATGATCTTCCATTAAATGGAACGTTTCCAAAAGATGCGCATATCTCAGATATGCGTAGTTTTCACATCCATGCTTTAGACACGTTGGCCAAAGGTTACGTGGGCATTCCCAAAAATGCTTTTTACAAAGACTTGTTGAATGATGCCATTCTCAGTTATGAAGAGACTGGTATTCTTAAGCATATGAGGGAACGACATGAGATTACGAATACACTCCATTTTTCTCCCAGAGACCGAATGGGAGCAGTCAGTGAGGAGAGTTCAGTGCCAATGTCTAGGATTAAAATCGTTATTTATGTCACGAGTATTGCAATCTGCGTAGCTTTACTTTGTTTAGTGCTGGAAAATATCTATTTTAAAATACAAAAGTGGAAAAACAGAACACAGAAAAAAACCCATAACAAACAAAAAAGAATCAAAGACGTGGGGTAAGCTAGGGCAATATTATATAATAATATATTATGTTGTAATGATCAATCTGTCTCTGACTTAAAGAAACAAGTCACGTCCTTTCACATATTTATTGTTTATTGATCCATCCATATATTTAAAGTCTGATTTACTCGCCAAGAATCCATCGCATTGGATCATTATATTTTGTTCAGACAAATCTCTCTCTCTCTCTCTCTCTCTCTCTCTCTCTCTTTCTCTCTCTCTCTCTCTCTCTCTCTCGCTCTCTCTCTCTCTCTCTCTCGAAGAAAGCACCATTCTCTTCTACCACCTGTTCACTGTCCTCATATCTATTGATAGCTTGATTCGCCTCACAAATATCCACCCATCCTCATTTTTAGAACACCACAAATGAATTTTTGTCAAGACTAACAGCACATCGTTATCAGTCAAAACACGATCAAAGTCATATCAATGTCCACTGCCAACACTCGCCACGACTAATCAATAAAAGAAGATTGCATTACCGGCTTGCGAAATGTCTCGTTTTGTTTTTGATCCTCTGTTCATTCCAAATTGATTTGAATGTCTGTCTGCCTGATCTTCCAGGACACTGTGACAAAAATGCAGTATGTGGTATGGCTATTCAATGGAGATGGATGTTGCACTGTGTTGCATGAATATAGGTTGGCGGTGCACTAGGTCAAGTCTGTCTTGCTTCAGTTTTGATTCAATGGGCAAATTCCGCTGGCTGACTGAAGACAATTTTAACGCTACCAAACTAGCGAGACTGTCTTGTGTCTGCCTCGTCACAGCATGAGGTCCTGTTTAATTCCATAGTTCACTTTTCACCATGGAACTAAGACGAAACAGATTTGACTTATCCGGCCATCAGCCTTAGGGGGTTATCACACTAGGCTCATTACTTCACAGCCTGTTTCTGCGAGCAAAATGTACACCCAAGAAATAATCTGGCAGATGCTGAATGTGTCTGACCGGGCTTAGTATGATAGGATCTCAGGAAATTGTGGTGTGCACTTCTTGTCTGTCAGCAAATTGACTGTGCCTTTCCGGGCTTAGGTAGGATACTTAAAACCTTGATACTTTGAAGCTGCACAAACTGGGAGTATCTGCAAAGAACCATTAAAAAAAACAAAAACAGATTTAAACTGGTAACATGAGCCAGCTGTGACGTCACATTTTCTGAAAAAATGCTTTTCACCCAATCTTGATTTATCTTGTAGGCACCAAATAGTGACCAAATAATGACCATTTGCAGTTAATCGATCTTTCTCTGTACTAGACACTCCTTTACATACAAGATTTGCACTTTAAGAATACCGTAGCTCATAATTAATGAATTTAATGACCTGCCAGTTATCGTTAGTTTTTTTTTCTTTTTTTTTTTTTTGTATCAATGTCGGAAACAGAGGGTGAACCCTTTGCAGGTCTTGCCACCAACTTCTTTCGTTTAACAAAGTCCGAGATTTCATTATTAATGCTTGCTTCAAGATTTTCAGCCCGTGTGAAGAAGTAATGGACCTCTTTCTTTCCCTTTCTTATGTCTCTCTCTTCCTTTATTGCCTCTCTCTCCTCCCTCTGTCTATCTGTCTGTCTGCTTGTCCTGTCTGTCTCTCTCCCTCTGTGTCAGTCAGACACTCTGACCGTCTGTCTGTCTGTCTGTCTTCAGTTTGCTATTCTCTCTTCAAATTATTTAAAATCCCAATAGAATACTGATAACGGTAGAGAAGAAAGATCTCTCCACAGAATGGGCAATCCCCGCCTTAACAGATTATAGGCAAGTAGTTTTCTCCCATTTGGAAAACATAGTTTCCCCAGATAAACAATTTGTTATTGATTACTATACAGGTTGGGTTCAGATATTCTGTGATCCCCTTGCATATTTAATTGAAAGCTGATGGCACATTAGACTGGAAATGACATGTTTATTAGGACGAGACGATTATCATTTCTCTTATACCATGGGAGTTCTGTTCATGTTCTTTAATAAAGTCAAACCTTGGCGACCGTATTTTTTTTGTTTGTTCCAATTCCAGTTTTTTCACAACTGAGAAATTCAACGTTACACCTTTGCAGCTTTAGTTATTATAGACGGGAGGTCAGCAGAACCCCCCCCCCCCCTATCTTTTCTCGTTAATATAGATCTTAAGCTAAATTAATCAGCTTGTTAGCATTAAAACAAGTGTCATTTTCCTTGGGAAATTGCAATATGAAAATTGAGTTGTTGCCCGTGGATAAATAATGTTTTTATAATTATAAGTGTTATAATGAAACAAAATATACTTAGTAATACATCAAATTAAAGCTAAATACATTGTCTTATTCAAAATACAAATAATTTATCAATTTGTTAAGTATACAAATATAAGAATAGTCAAAACTTTGATGTCCTATCTTGGAGCTGTAGGAAAAGTTATGCAAGGCTCAGGACTGGAAGAAATATTAGTTGAAGCAAGGTTATGTGCGAGTGGTTCACTGGAAAAGGTTTTATCTGGAAAACATTATAATCGAGCCATGAGGGTACACACCCATGTCCTAGAAGCACTGGAAAGGTTACTGTTTACCTCATTTTTGAACAACACAGGATGCGGTGGATTGTTGAAGGACTTGTCATCAAATGCAAAAGAACTTCAATCAAATATAAGTCATTCTGTGTTTGAAAGTGTCATTTCATCAGAAGAATTGGTTCAGTTGTTTGCTCAGTATGAAGTATTCAAAAAACAAGTTGGAGCTGGTCATTTTGGCAAAACTGCACAATACTGGCTTCAGTATATGGAAAGGATATGGCTATTGCTTCAGTTCCTATTTGCCACCAAAACAAACAATTTGGGTTTGCACATTTTCTGCTTGCAAAAACTCTGCCCTCTTCTGTTTAGCATGAACCATCAGAACTACGCAAAGTACCTTAGTGTATACTACATCATGCTTGTCAATCTACCACAAGAAGCAAAGGATTTACTTCAAAGAAATGGATTCAGTGTATCTAGATCAAGTATACCAGGTACCCGCACTGCAGTTGACATGACCATCGAGCAGACCATAAACAAGCATGCAAAGACCAGTGGTGGGATTGTTGGGTTCAGCAGAAGCTTGCCCGCCTACTACAGATGGTGTGTGACACGGCATAACAGAGCCGAGTATGTGTCTGCAACATATGAGCTGGCAAACATGGAATCAAAAAACTTTGACACTCACAGGGAATCAACCCCAGCAGAAGCGCAATTGAGTGAAACTGCTGTGCAAAAGACCATGGAAACATTTTCAGCTTTTCTTAACCCATTTGACATTGAAAGAGAAAATCTGATATGTTTATCCTTGGGACAAAATTTGCATAGTGATGTTACAGAGGACCTCCTAAAAGTTGAAGACATTGGCAACAAGAACTTTGAAGAATTTGTGGAAACACGATTGAAAGACAAGTCTGTGAAGTTTCACAAGCCTTTGAAGAAAACGAAAATAAGGACATTTGCTTCAGTTTCCAAAGTGACTTCAATAAAAGCAGCAAGGAAAGATGTGAAAGTTAAAGCTCAGAGAAATGTGTTTGGACAATTACTTGTCTTGTCGCAAGAACACGAGATAGACATGGAAAAAGTGTTGACTTATCCCCTGAGCCCTGTCCCGTGGTCACTTTCTTCACCAGATGGCCTGCCTCTGAAAACGAACAAGGCAACTCTTATGCATAAGCTTGAGAACGATTGTGTAGAATCTGAAGATATGTCCAAATTGCCTAACACATCTTCTATTGTGGACGGAAATGCCTTACTCCATTGCCTATCAGGAAGTCAGTGCACATTTGGCGACATTGCAAAGCAAGCATTTCTCTGTTTACCTCAGACAGCTACCATACACTTTGTGATTGATACATATAAGAAAAACTCCATTAAAAGTTGTGAACGTATCAGAAGAGGATCAAGTAACATCTGCACACATGTGTTACAAGGACCAGCAACAAAAGTTCCAAGGAACTGGAAAGAATTCCTATTAAGTGAAGAAAACAAAAAGGCACTTATACGTTTTCTGCATGCTGAGTGGAAAAGTGATGCTTATGCACAGCTATTAAAGAACAAGAAGCTGTTTTTCGTCTCTGAAGAAAGCTGTGAACTCATTACAAGTGATGAAAATGAAGAGTCAGTAAACTCAATCCCTGTCCAAGATTTGTGTTCTTCACAAGAGGAGGCTGATACCAGAATTGTACTACACTGCCTCTACGCTTCCCAACAAGGATCAGAAACCATCATAGTCAGGTCCCCAGACACTGATGTATTTGTGTTGCTTTTGTCAAACTGTGACATTATTGGCAAGAAGCTTATCTTTGACACTGGCACAGCCAACAACATAAGACAAGTGAACATATCTGAGCTTTCTGCAGGTACCAAAACTATTGCGTGATGCCATTGTGGGGATGCACGCATTTACTGGGTGTGACTCCACCAGCTGTTTTGCCGGAAAGGGCAAGATAAAAGCTCTAAAACTCCTTCAAGAAGATCAAGAACTTCAAGATACATTTGCAAGATTTGGGAATTCAGAAACCATTGCATCTAAATATCAAAACAAAATAGAAGCCTTTGTTTGTCAGCTATATGGAAACAGAGCACACACCAGCGTTGACAAAGTCAGGTATGACAGAGTGAAGCAAAGTTACAAAGGAAAGAAAGGCATCCTCTCACATGCAGATGGAGTGGATCTCAGCAAAATGCCCCCATGCAAAGATGTGTTACTCCTTCACACTCAGAGAGCAAATTACCAAACCCAAATATGGAGAAGATCAAATGTCAACTTTCCAGACATTCCCAAACCAGAGGACAATGGATGGCAGATCAGCTCATCTGCTGGACTTGAAGTGAAATGGTACAGCAAGGACTTCCTACCAAAAGAGCTTCAAGATATTATTTCAGTCGATCTGGGCTCACAGGATGACGAAGGAGAAGAAAGTGAAATTCTCAATGAATCTGATGACTTTTCGTCCAGTGATGAAGAATTTGTCGATACTGATGATGAAGAGTGTTAGACTATCATATGTTTTAGCACCTGTTTAAATCAGTTGTTTACACATCAATGTGGCAAATACAATGTTATATTGCTTTAAGGGTGTTTACATTTAATTTTGTTGTATATTCCATTGATTTTGGTACTATGATAAGAACATATTGTGTCACTTTGTTCTCATGGTGGTATTGTTTTACTGGTGGTAAATCTAAAAGCTTTAAAAAGCTAATTAAAATGCTTAATGGTTCATTTTAAATACGTCACTATATTAGGTGTATAGGCAATTAGTTCTTTCAGTAAAAGGTTTTATTACATGGTTGCTTTAATTACATGTATTTCTCAAACATTTATATGAAATCAGAGTTTGAATACATTGTATATATATACATATTATTCATGTGTTGTGGTCAAGTATTGCGATTTTACAATAAATTGGACAAAACTTGAGTTTAAATGACCAAAATTATTTTTTTTGTCAAAGTATCACAGTACCATGAGATAGGTTAACCTTCTAACTTTCATTTGAGCTATTTAAAATGCACTTTACGTTTAATAGTAATGGTTTTACAATTTAAGAAAAAACCCTCTCCCTAATTCAAAGGGCCGTAAGAGCTGGTAAACAAAGGGCTGTAACTCGGTGAAGATGACACTTTTTTAAACGAAGTGGTTATTTTCAAGGCATGCCTTGGAACTAACGCCAGCGTTATTTTCAAGGCATGTTTCATTGACCAATCAGAAGCTGTTTCAGTATTTCTAAACGTGGAGCCTTAGACTGTGCATTGTC
Source organism: Onchidella celtica (assembly GCA_963931925.1). Taxonomy (NCBI): domain Eukaryota; kingdom Metazoa; phylum Mollusca; class Gastropoda; order Systellommatophora; family Onchidiidae; genus Onchidella; species Onchidella celtica. Next base: position 7,970,049 of record OZ007572.1, read on the forward strand.
AGACTGATATGTAACGACGTGAGGGTCTAGTCAGTTTGTATCATCGAGGCCGTAGGCCGATGTTCGTGCGGGTAGTAGTCAGATTGACATATCAGGGAAAGCCGCCGGGGTAGCTATGTATTGTTTATTGGACTCAAGGTATGCCTTGGAACTAACGCCAGCGTTATTTTCAAGGCATGTTTCATTGACCAATCAGAAGCTGTTAAGATATGCCTTGAAAATAACGCTAGAGTTAGTTTCAAGGTATGCCTTGTAAATAACGCCTTGCTTTTTTAAATGCTAACAAGCAAATTGTGACAGCTCAGGGGACTAGGAATGTAGAAATAACAGTGGTCAATACCCCCCCCCCCCAGGGAGCTAGAATAAATTGGAACTGTGGAACAGCTTGATAAGTGCCATAACGCATTTTAAACAAGTGTCAAAGTGTGCAGTTGTTATACCTCTTCTGCACATTGAAAGATCTCCAGTCTTTTTTTTTTGTTTGTTTGTTGTTGTTTTTCAGAAAATGGAATAGAAGAAATTGAGGAGTGCCTGTGCAAACAACGTCACTCGAAAATTTTCAGTTTTTTTTTGTTGCATATTCTGTTTCGTTTGGGGACGTTCAAATATAATCTTACACCTTTTTGGGACTTTTTGCCCCCCCCCCCCCTTCTTACACTTTTCTTACAATTGCTTCTCTCCCCCCCCCCTCCCAATCCCGTAATATTACAATAATACATGTAATAATTATACATTGCACACACACGTACTCTTTCTTACAAATGAGGGAAAAATGAGACTCATGTCAAAGTCAGTGTCAAAATTGCCTTAAATTATTTATCAACAAAGGGGTTTTTCATCATATGAATGTCAAAGATATTTCTAAAAACAGGGGCATCTGCTGAGCTATCTTGAAAATCCGGGTCTTGTTCCTGCTCTTTCTCCTCTTCCTCCACCTCCATTTCTCCCTCCATCCTGTGCAAAGCCCTATTCTCACCTCACGAAAGTGTAATATTACATTGGTTCAAGACCCCCCTCCCCTTTCTTACACTTTTCTTACAGGAGCCAAACACCCACCCCCTCCCCCTCCGAGGCGTAAGATTATATTTGAACGTCCCCTTTTGGTAAATATTATATTTTGACATGATGCGAATTCCATTATCGAATTAACTGACCTAATTATTGATGAGTGTCACAAATCCCAGACTGGGAGATGTAATAAGTTATGACAGGACAACAATCACGAACAAACAAGTTAACACTTAACAGAACAATCCATCAGACTCACACATTTATTAAACATAATTATACAGATAATAGCGCAATTACATACATTATATTATTGAACTCAACTGCCGTACAACGGCCTTATTCTCACACACACTCTCCCTCGGATCCACAATCCGGTAGTTACTCCTAAAGGCACTTCGGCCTCAGCCTCTCCCCTCAGGGTCTTAATAGCACATTAATAATTTACTGGCACCGCAGTCTCTCAATATCACCTTCCTATTGTCATACACCTTAGCATTCCCCTAGCACCTCAGCAGGGCAATAACACATTATCATTTCAATAGACATTATTAGTTCACTAGTCCCTCAACATGGCAAGAGTGCATTATCACATTCACGCTCATATCTACGTCCCTGTCCGTGGCCTGACTGCCACGACTGTATGTGCCTCTACTGTCCTGCACTGACAGCCTCACTTCTGGCCTATGTGTGGCCCCCGGCCCTATGCTGGCCTATCCCCTGTGCTCATCGAGGTGGCTCTGCGGCCCGTCCTCGACACCTACAAGAATAACATTACATTGGTATAATACCCTACCATTTCTATTCACTCCACCTCTCCTTACAACCCATGAAGCGTACACACACTAGTTCACCTTTCACTCACCACACATCTTACGGTAACACACTTCCATCGGAGTACACACTACTCACTCGCGCTACAAATCCATGAACTCACTTTCATCTATCGCTCATGGCGCACATTGCTATATCCAATATCAAGGACTTCCACATTCCTCACATATACTTATTTACATCATGGTAATAGACGAATATAATATAATACATCAATCATAATAATCAATCAACGTTCTACATACCAGTCATCACTGGAAAGACTCTCTCACTAGTCTTCTCGACTGCTCCCCTTATGTCTGCCCGATGGGCTCTTATTCACAGGTCCGTTCCGTAGGACCTTCTAACTTGCAGTGATAGTAATACAGCGCTTTCGCCTCATTCAGACCCTCCCACTACTCACAACAGCACGCTTAACTTACTTGTCTACTGTGAGCCCTTCTTACTCTACACCCGCTCTGTAGCAATCCCCTTAATTGCACTCACTCCACTCGTGACAATGAGAGTTAAAGGTCCTAACAGACATTTGATACTTCATGTCAAATTTTCTAATCGCTCTCCTGTAAAACTTACAAAAACCGGCGATGTGGTCTTTCCGCAGGCACCCCTCGAAATAAGAACTAAAGACCTAGTTTCTTTGCTGACACACACAACTGCTGCCTATTCCCACATTTTTGGATCATGAAATTATCCGCTGCTGTGATTCAGAACAAAGATCTAGCAAAATGATTACGCTAGAGGAAAAACATGAATTTTCTCCTTCCATTCCACAGAAAAAACTCAAATTCTCTCCATCTTGTGAGTCTGAAAATCTATGAACTGAAAGAGCAGCAAACACGATAATTATCGACCTAAATAATTCAGTCAGACAAAGCCTGATTTAGCTTTGACAATTTCGAAAACAGCATTTTTATCTCTTTCCAGGGTTTGAAAAGCTGAAAATGAAAGAGAGAGAGAAGAGAGAGAGAGAGAGAGAGAGAGAGAGAGAGAGAGAGAGAGAGAGAGAGAGGGAGAGAGCGAGAGACAGACAGACAGACAGACAGACAGACAGACAGACACAATGAGAGACAGAGAGGAGGGGGAGGAGAGAGAGATGGAAAGAGGAGGGGAAAAACAGATGGAGTGCAGAGAAAGAGGAGAAGAGGAGGAGAAAGCGAGAGGAAGAGAGAGAGAGAGAGAGAGAGAGAATGAGAAGAGAGAAAGGGATAGAAAGAGAGAGTTATTATATTTAAACATACCATAACAGAGTGATAAAGTCGGATTGTTTACATCAGTAACTTTGGTGATTTCCTGAAAGAAGTCAGGCAATTTGGTAAACGGCATTAATTTTGAGGATATTAGCAGTGTAGCGTGAAAACTCATGCCTGACTGACTTCTTGAAATTCTTGGGTAAATTTTTTTTCTTTGTGGGCTTGGAATTGACACCCAATGTTCATTACTCAACACTCCCTTCCTGATACAACTGGACCATGCTCCTCGTGTAGTGCTAATCTTTAATTTAATTACTAGATGCCTGTCATATAAACGTTTTGTTTCTGTTGTTGTTTTTTTTTGTTGGAAAAAACAACAGAAACAAAACGTTTATTTGAAAAAAAAATATTGAAAAAAAAAATGAAGAAAGGAAAATCGTTTGTTTTTTTTTCCAGGGGGTTGGGGTGGGGGCGGGGGGGGGGGAGGACACAATTATTCAGGTGACTTCATACTTTGGTTGAGGCTGAGCCCCCTGCTCCTGGCCAAATAACCGATCATCCGGACTTCAGTCCTCGGGATACACATAGCGTTTGTCTAACAAGGATAAGTGTATTTTATAAGATTATAGACGTCCAGCTGTAATGAGTCTCACACCTAAAGTTTATTCAATATGGACTGTTGTTTCAATGAAGGAAAAAACTGTCCTGGCTACGCGGAACCCAGATAAACATTTCCAAGGGCGGCATGACCTCGTGTAATTTCGCCTAGCTCCCTTTTAATAGACACTTCTCTTACAAAACATTTTGATATAATTACTATTCACATGATAAATAGATAGATAGACAGAGACACAGACAGACAGACAGAGAGGTAGACAGACAGACAGACAGACAGACAGATAGTCAGATAGATAGATAAATAGATTGAAAGATAGATAGATAGATAGATAGATAGATAGATAGATAGATAGATAGATAGATAGATAGATAGATAGATAGATAGATAGACAGATAGATAGATAGATAGATAGATAGATAGATAGAAAGAAAGATAGATAGATAGATAGATAGATAGATAGATAGATAGATAGATAGATAGATAGATAGATAGATAGATAGATAGATAGATAGATAGATAGATAGATAGATAGATAGATAGATAGATATTTCAAAAACAGCAGAACATTACCATCTTGGTCTAATGTTCATGTTTCAGGTACCGTGTGTGAATCTGCTAAAGACTCGAGTCAGACGCTGATTTAAAATTGGTTTAAACTTAAACTGAATGAAAAAAAAAAAAACAACAACATGACTTTCAACTTATCTTAATAGCTACAAATGTGTTTATAAACACTGTTCTGGACATGACTAGAATCCACCGCCCTTCCCCCTTTCTGCAAATCAAAATATAGCAAAAAGGACAAAAGCTGTAGGTAGGAAAGCCTCAGGTAAGAAATAATACCAATATGATGCAATAATACGCAAAAGGAAAAGGGAAGAAGAAATGGGCAATGAATGTTTGGTCCTTGAGTGTACACGTTGTGTATGTGTACCTGGCCATCAGTGATGTCTTCGACTTGTTTTTTTAGATAGCATATTACAAATTTGCTTTAGAAAGTTGAACCACAATATAACATGATGATACACGTTGGATATTTCCTATAATTGTTTTCCCAGATGCTGGATAGATCACGTGAATGGGGGCTTGATTCTTGTTTGACTGACCGGCTCTGCCACTCCTCCCACCCCAGCTCCTTTTCCAGTCTATTGCCCACGATTCCAAAACAAGGAGTACAGTCTGTTCACTAGACAAACACAAACGATAGCCTGTAGAGGCCAGTTCAGTCCTGTAACTGACCGTCAGAGAATTGACATAACAATGCATAGTTCTGTCTGATAAAACATTTAGATGTCTCAATTGCTTTCAGTGGAAATGGTCAGGTGAAGTTTCTGTGATTCCTGCTAGAGTACACTTGAACAAAAACAAACAAGAAAAAAAAAACAATAAAAAACGGATTTTGAACCGAGCAGAGAGCAGGTTTTGAGAGTCTCATCTGCCAGTAAAGATCAATGCAAATGCCCGCTTTCAAAGAGATAACGCGTTCAATTGATTTCATCATAATGAATTTTACGCCTTTGGTTTGTGATTCGTCAAGAACATAATATAACGTGTAGCGAGCAATATAATCATTTAAGTGTATTGATTTACGCTTTCTGCAATATTTGCCCTCTCTTTTCCCTGCCCTTGCAGTGCGGTGCAATTTATAAAAGCAGACTGCTGCGATGTTGCTATTTCCACTACTCAAAATGCTGTTGCTACTTTTGTGCTGTTCATCATTATGAAGACGTGTTAAAAAATGAATGCTTTTGTATAATATAAACTTGGCAGTTTTACATTAAAGTGTGAACATGACACCTTCACAGCTCCATTCTTATAGTAAACTATTCTTGTTTGTATCATGTATCTCTCCATTGGTGTGGACATACGGCTTCACAGGACCACCACTAGCTAGAGCAATTAACACGACCTCTTCACCACTTGGGGCTATTGCAACAGCTGCAGTAAAATTTGTTCGCATTTTACATAGCGAGCCTTATTATGAAAGTAAAAACAATTTTACAAATGTGATAATTCTATACCAGGCTCAAACTCAAACATTAGCTGAGCTGTTTCAAGGGTCACTTTCTAGAACAGACTTCACCTTCATGTTCATGGACTTATCATTGGACCCAAAACGGCCTATTCGGGATTTCATTGGCCGAGTAATTTCTGTTCTGGAAGCTCATTTACACACTCCTTCAGATGTTGTTCTGTTCCTAAATGATGTGGACATTATAACTGGTTTGATAGATTCTGTGTGCACCACTAGGGCATTTAAATGGACTCGCTTACTGCATATCTCAGAATGGATCCTGATCACAAGTAATCTGGATGTGCATGTAAATTTATCACAAAGAAATCCACATGTGTGTCTGGATTACTTTACCCTGGTTGTATGGACGAACATTGACAGTTATGGGATTTCTCGGAAATCGAGAGCGTGTACTTCAACATTGTCAGAGTTAACATTTCTAGATCTCCCATTGTCAGAGGAGAAGATTGATAGGGCTTTCACAGACCTGACCAAACCTAAAAAGATTGGACTTGAAGGTTTACATTTGTACGCTGGGATCCTTGAAGATGCTTGGAAGTACTCAACTCTTGTGAAACATGGGAATAAAACAGTAGTTGAAGGCTACGCTATAACGTTACTACAGCAGTTAGCAGTGCACCTGAAGTTTACTTACACCTTGGTCACTCCATCAGATACTGGTGAATATGGTTCTGTACTGGAGGATGGCAATGTGACGGGAATTACAGGTGATTTAAACGTACATTATAGCAAAATATTAGACTACCATTGGTAACCTAAGAAATATTGATATATGTTAAATTAGTAAGACATCACTATACATGAAAATGCTAAAACAAAACAGATGCATTAAAATCAGAAATGAATGTTGGTTTTTATGTATATTTAAGCAGTAAAATATTTTAATGAAGAACATTCATAGTCGGCACAACTTTCGCATGATAATTGATACTTGGGCACTTATTCATTTGCAGGTTAGTCTACCCAAAATAGAGCTCAATATGTGGAGTATCAATTTTTTATTCAGAAAAGAATAATATCTTCTTTGAACACTGTCGATTGCACATTGCGCAAATCTCACATCCAGGTTATAGAAATGCCCGACAGTCATATGACTTTGGCAAAGTCGAAATCAGTGGAAGCTGTGCAGTAAAAAGCAAATATTTTGTATCATTGGCCTATCGGAAAGCTGCAGTCATAATACTTTTGTAGTGAGCGCAGCATTCACAGAAACAAATACATGACATGTGCATACAAGAATAATATATTAATATAGTGTTCATCACATTGTGTTAGTTTCAGAAAGTGGACATCTTGATAAGTTGTAAATGCAGGAATGGAGACTGCAATATTATCTTTTTCATATGTGTTCAAGTGTGTGTCGCCCCGTCAATTTTGGAGATTTTATTTTAAGAAAATGGCCAGCTTTACACGTGTCAATCATTGCAAAGAATGATGCGTCGAATTCAGTGAGATGTTAAATATTATCATGAAGTTATTAATTTTTTTTTTCAAATATTGTAATACAATTTTTGTAACCTTTCTGTCTTACTCCTACAGGTCTGATTGCTCGCAGAGAAGTAGCCCTAAGCGCTATGGCTCTGTCACTGACCTCAAATAGACTTCAAGTCATTGACTATGTGGACTCACTACAGAGTCGGCGGCCTCTGTATGTGTCTTACAAGCTCCCAGAACCAGCGAGAAAACTCGACATGACACTGATTGCCATTATTCACCCAGACTTTTACCTCGTCTTCACTGGACCTGCATTAATAATGGTCACCATTGGTGGAATACTCCATATATTAACCAGATCTTGCTCCTTAGCGACCCCGGACAGGACGTCGAGAAGAGATGTTAGGTACTCTCCTTAATCATTCTTCTTTATTTGTCAGATCGGCAAGAGTAATTTTAAAAGTAAATATTCTTAAAAATGTCTCAGTTGGGAGAAAAGTGAAATTCTTTAACGCTATACTGTATTGTCTATTTCAGATCTCTGCTCATCATTTTTTCTGTCCTACTTTGATCTCCAAGTTCTTTTCAACAGTAAGATCATCTTTAATTTCAGACAGAGAGCATTATTTTCTGCATTGCATTCCTTTGGTCTGAGCCATGGGTCTATTATTAGAAAAGCTGCAATGATGCTTAAGGGCTCACATTTTTTATATACACACTGCCTATACAATTAATTTTTTTTTCCACCAGAAGAACCTAAGATGATGAATGGAGACCGAATTGAAAATTACCAGTTTGAAATACGTGAAAAAAAAATTCACATTTTCAACACTTTCTTTTGATTGGCTGCTAAACCTATTGAAATGTGAATCACAATCGATGATCACCAGTAATTAATTGATGACGGCTCTTAAAAAAGAAAAATTTCGATTTGTGTTATAGAAAAAATATTTGCATTGTCCAATATCTGACATTCGTTTTTCCATCTCTATTGTTGTTTTTCAAACAGGAGACTTGTTTCATTCTGTGACCATGTATTCTTCCACAAAAACATTCACTACGCGGGGCAGACAGGACGCATCTTGAGAGCTTCATGGGCAGTGTTCTGTGTCATCTTTGGCGCGGCGTACAGTGCTTACCTCGTCATGAGCTTCACCGCTAAGGAGAAGGAACTGAGAATGGATACGCTGGATAAACTGCTTCAATATCCAGAATACCGCATTGGTATTGTGAAACTCAATTCAGCTTTGCAAAATTACCTCAGAACCTCCACAAATGACATTTATCACAGGATATGGGAAAAGTTTGTTGAGTTTAACAGGACAGACAGTGTTCCATTTAGCTCAGATATCCCCAAACATGTAGATCATATTAAGGATGGTCAGTATGCGTTAATAGACACTTTTAGTGTTCGTGATCTTCCATTAAATGGAACGTTTCCAAAAGATGCGCATATCTCAGATATGCGTAGTTATCACATCCATGCTTTCGATACGTTGGCCAAAGGCTACGTGGGGATTCCCAAAAATGCTTTTTACAAAGACTTATTGAATGATGCCATTCTCAGTTATGAAGAGACTGGTATTCTCAAGCATATGAGAGAACGACATGAGATTACGGTTTCCCACAAAAACCGAAGAGGTGCAGTCAGTGAGGAGAGTTCAGTGCCAATGTCTAGGATTAAAATCGTTATTTATGTCACGGGTATTGCAATCTGCGTAGCTTTACTTTGTTTAGTGCTGGAAAATATCTATTTTAAAATACAAAAGTGGAACACAAAAAAAAAGTCCAGAACAAACAAAAAAGAATGAAGGGCTGAGCTAAGGCAATCACTATATATTTCGAATATACGTTGTAACGGTCAGTCGTTCCCTGACTTAAAGAAATAAGTCAGGTCGCTTCCATGTGGTTATTGTTTATTGATCTATCCATATATTCCAAGTCTGATTTGCCCGTCAAAAATCCATCGCATTAGATCATTATATTTTCTTCAGATAAATCTCTCTCTCACTTGAAGAAAGCACCATTCTTCATAACAGCTCTTTTCTCACCTGTTCACTGTCCACGGATCCTCATATCTATTCATAGCCATCCATTCTCGTTTTTAGAACACCACAAATGGATTTTTGTCAAGACTAACAGAACATCGTTATCAGCCAAAACACGATCAAAGTCATATCAATATTCACTGCAAACACTCGCCACGACTAATCAATAAAAGAGGATTGTACTACCGGCTTGCAAAATGTCTCGTTTTGTTTTTGATCTTCTCTTCGTTCATTCCAAGTTGATTTGAATGTCTGTCTGCCTGGTCTTCCAGGACACTGTGACAAAAACGCAGTATGCGGTACGGCCATTCAATGGAGATGGATGTCACAGTGTGTTGTATGAAATGTAGGTTGGTGGTGCACTAGGCCAAGTCTATCTTGCGTCAGTTTTGATTCAATGGGAAATTCCGTTAGCTCACTCAAGACAGTTTTGAGGCTACCAAACTAGTGAGACTGGCTAGTTTCTCCTCCACCACAGCGCGAGGTCCTCTGGAATTCCACAGTCCACGTCTCACCATGGAACTGAGACGAAACAGACTTGACTTATCCGGCCATCAGTGAGCCTTGGGGGGGGGGGGGTATTACATTAGGCTCAGTCCTTCACAGCCTGTTTCTGCGAGCAAAATGTACACCCAAGATATAATCTGGCAGATGCTGACTGTGTCTGACCGGGCTTAGTATGATAGGATCTCAGGAAATTGTGGTGTGCACTTCTTATCTGTCAGCAAATTGACGGTGCCTTTCCGGGCTTAGGTAGGATACTTAAAACCTTGATAATTTGAAGCTGCACAAACTGGGAGTATCTGCAAAGAACACTTTCATAAAAACAGGTTCAAACTGATAACATGAGCCAGCTATAACGACACATGTTCTGGAAAAATGCTTTTCACCCAATCTTGATTTATCTTGTATGCACCAAATAGTAACCAAATACTGATCATTTACAGTAAGTTAATGCGCCCTTCTCCGTACTAGACACTCCTTCACGTACGAGATTTGCCCTTTAAGAATACCATAGCTCAGTATTAATGACATGTCAGTTAGTTTTTTTGTTTGTTTGTTGTACGAATGTCAGAAACAGAGGATGAGTTCTTTGTAGACCTTGCCACCAACTTCTTTTGTCTAACAAAATCCGAGATTTCTTTATTAATGCTGGCTTTAAGATTCGTAGCCCGTGTTACTTCATTTAGACTTACGTGGTTGAAAGAAATAATGCACCTCTTTCTCTCCATTTATATATCTGTCTCTATTTGTCTCTCTCCCTCTCTTGCCCCTCTCTAGTCCCCTTCTCTATCTGTCTGTCTGTCTGCCTGTCTGTCTCTCTCCATCTCTGTCCGTCATTCAATCACTCTGCCCGTCTGTCTGTCTATCTCTCTTAAGTTTACTATTGCCCCTTCAAATTACTTAGAATCCCAATGTTCACAGGTTGACAAGGCTGGTTACAATACAGATAACAGCAGAGGAAGAAAGATCTCTCCACAGAATGGCCAGCCCCCCGCTTATCAGATTAAAACCAAGTAGTTTTCTCCTATTTGGAAAACATAGTTTCCCTAGATAAACAATTCGTTATCGATTACAGGCTGTGTTCAGATACTCTGTGATTCCCTTGCATATTTAATTGAAAGCTGATGGCACATCCGACTGGAAATGACATGTTTATTGGGACGAGACAAACATCACCTCTCTTATACCATGGGAGTTTTGTTCATGTTCTTGAATGAAGTCAAACCTTGTCGATCTTAGTTCTTGTTTGTCCCAATTCTATGTTTGTCACAACTGAGAAATTCGAGGTTGTACATTCGCAGCTTTAGTTATTATGACAGGAAATTGGAAGTGTGAAACAGCTTAATAAGTGCCATAACGCATTTTAAGCAAGTGTCAAAGTGTGCATTTGTTATACCTCTTCTACATACTAAATGATCTCCAGTTTTTTTTTTTTTTAGAAAATGGAGATAGAGCAAATCGAGGGGTGCCTGCGCGAACACCGTAACTCTAACATTTCGATTTTTTTTTTCTTTTGCATATTCTATTTCATCTTGGTAAGTACACACATTACATTTGGACATGGTGGGAATTCCATCATCGAATTAATTGATCTAAATATTGATGGGGATTTAGAGATCGTAACAGACACTTGATACTTCATGTCAAACTTTCAAATCGCTGTCCTGTAAAACTTACAAAACTGGCGATACGGTCTTTCCGCAGGCACCCCTCGAAATAAGAACTGAAGTCGTGCTTTGTTTGGAGATACACATCACTGCTGCCTACCTCCGCATTTCCATTTCATCAAATTATCCGCTGCTGTGATTCAGACAAGGGCTTAGCAAAACGATTACTCTACAGGAAAACATTAATTTTTCTCCTTTCATTCCACACGCAAAATCTCAGATTCTCTCCATCACGTGAGACTGAAAACTCGATGAACTGAAAGAGCAGCAAACACGATAAGTATCGACCTAAATAATTCAGTCAGACAAAGCCTGATTTAACTTTGACAGTTTGGAAAACAGCATTTTTATCTCATTCTAGGGTTTGTAAAAGCTGAAAATGAGAGACAGCGAGAGAAAGAGAAAGCGACAGACAGACAGACAATGAGAGAGAGAGAGAGAAAAGAGGAAGAGGGGAGAGATATGGAAAGATGCAGAGAGGGAGGAGGAAGAAAGTAATGGAGAGAAAGACAGAAAAAAGAGAGAAAAAGAGAGAGAAAGAGGAAAAGTGGAGGAGAAAGCGAGTGAAAGAAAAAGAGAGAGAAGAAGAAGAAGAAGAAAGAGAGAGAAAGAGAGAGAGAGAGAAAGAGAGAGAGAGAGAGAGAGAGAGAGAGAGAGAGAGAGAGAGAGAGAGAGAGAGAGAGAGAGAGAGAGAGAGAGAGAGAGGGATTATATTTAAACATACCATAACAGAGTGATAAAGCCGGATTGATTACATCAGTAACTTTGGTGATTTCCCTGAAAGTGTCTGAAAGCAAATTAGGCAAATTGGTAAATGGCATTAATTTTGAGGATATTAGCAGTGCAGCGTGAAAACTCATGACTGACTGACTTACTTCTTGAAATTCTTGAGTAAATTTTTTTTTTTCTTTGTGGGCTTGGTATTGACACCCAATCTTCATGACTCCACACTCCCTTCCTGGCACAACTGGACCATGCTCCATGTGCAGTGCTAATCTTTAATCTAATGGCTAGGTGTCCTTCAAATAAACGTTGTTTTTTTTTTTAAAGGTAGAAAGGAAAAAAAAAAAAGGCCCACCAAAAGCCAAAGAACTGATCATCCGGACTTCAGTCCTCGGCATACAGATAATGTTTGTTTAACCACCATAAGTGTATTTTTTAATGACTAGTGTAAGGGCCCGTTCAAAGAACCGGGTTGCAATAATTATGTAGATCTAGGTAGAAAACAACTGGTACAGTAACACCCGCATGGCCCGTGCATAAGGCAGACGGAACAGAAACTCATGCCTTCAAACTTTGAAACGCAACCGGAAATTTAAATTCGAAACAAAACAAAGGCAGGAGGGAGGCCATCATTGTTGAGGAGAAAGCATTATTCGATATTTTTAGGCCTATTTTCATTTATTACAAAATTACGATACTTTGCTTTCATGTCAAAGGAATAGACATGGTAGCAAAAAGAACTATCTTTCACATGTACTTTTTTCAGGTGTGGGCATTTTTTCCTCACAGCAGTGAATTTTTTTTCCTTGCTGTTTTTTTTATATAGATAATAGATAATAGACGTCCAGCTGCAATGAGTCTCATACGAAAAGTGATGGGACATTTATGCAATATGGACTCTTGTTTCAATGGAGGAAAGATAAAAACTGTTCTAAACCCAAATAAACACTTCGAACGGCTGCATTACTTCGTGTAATTTCACCCAGCTCTTTTAATGGACACTTCTCTTACAAAACACTTTGATATAGTTATTATTCAAATGATAAACAGATAGATAGACAGACACACAGATAGACAGACAGGCAAACAGATATATAGATAAACAGGTAGACAGACAAATAGACAGGCAGACAGACAGGTAGACAGACAGATAGACAGGCAGACAGACAGATAGTCAGACAGACAGACAGATAGATAGATGGATAGATAGATAGATAGATAGATGGATAGATAGATAGATAGATAGATAGATAGATAGATAGATAGATAGATAGATAGATAGATAGATAGATAGATAGATAGATAGAAACTCAACAGAACATTGTCATCTTGGTCTAATGTTTATGTTTCAATCACCTTGTGTGAGTCTGTCAAAGACTAGCGACGGATGCTGATTTAAAATTTGTTTAAACTGTCAAATTTTGCTTGGGATCGATTATTACGTGAGAGTAAGTTCATATCTTATAACACTTGCAGGTTCACCAGTATCGATAGTAGTTAAACTACCAAATCATTTCTATTTAAGATATCGAGCAGATTTAATTAGGTGCCGTGTCGTCTTTGAAATCGATTGGAGTACTAACACGAGGGCTGGAGGTGATCAATTTTTTTGTGCGTGGTATCTTGTAATGGTTATTAATCATTTCACTGATGTTTATTTCCTGCGGCTTTTGTTTACTTCGTCTACTCCTGACCCCCGGGACATCGGCAGAGTGGCATTGCTCTATTTGCCTAACAGTTCTGGAGAAACGGCCAACAAAGCAAACCTTGAAGCGAACTCGCCGCCAAACAACCTGTAAGGCATTTAGACCCCTAGCGAAACTGGGTGGGAAGGTGATCGAGAAAAACAAGGGGGGGCTATGCATTAATTAAAGGGATATCGATTTCACTGAAAACAAACTGTGCTAAAGGCACTATAAATACACGCCTGAATAACACGACTGATTGACCGAGCTCAATCAAGGTAAGATACCATCACGCCCGTATTTCTCGCTCATTTGGGTTTAATACGGAGCGCCCACTGCAAAATTTATAGCTGGCAGAGTCCTGTTCTCAGATTGCTCACTGATCAGTGTGATTGAGACTGTTCGGTATGGAAGACATCAATGAGTCGGAAGTGGATTCAGAGACACGCTGTGTAAGCCTGGTCAATGAGATATGGTGCCTCAGTTCGGGTCTGTAAGGCCAAAAGCTTCAGTAGAGCCATGTAAAATGGGTTCAAGCGTGATAGTGTTTGATTTTTTACCTGAAAGTTTCACTGCTTACTGTGTGGTTTTAATGTTTATCTGTGGAACGGTGGAGCCAGGTCATTTGTCGCAGGAAGAGGATACGAACAGAACGCAGCTATTTGAGTCACTGGCAACAACATCGTCAAATTTGGTTTTACTTCAGTATGAGCAGCGTTACCGTGGTTTAAGTCCAAATCTTCAACGTCCAGTTGTTGCCATGGTAACGCAACAAGAAACACGGCTTTTAACACAGCGATTTCAAGACAAGTTATTCAGGGAGCGTGACAACGCCTATTTTCTCCATTCCATGATAAACAGAGATCATAAAGCTGAAAATCTTACAGGTGAAATTGTGAAAATTTTAGAAAGCTATCTTATTTATATACCAACAGTTGTGATTTTTCTGGAAAATTCCAACCTAACCTCAGCATTGTTGCAGGCTGTCTGTAATTCCCGCCAACTGAAATGGACTGACGTTATTCACAATTCCGAGTGGATCTTGACGATCAGGAGTTTAGATTTAATGAAAGACATTTCTAACATGATCATCAATTCCTGCATGGACTTTTTCACCCTCATTTCCTGGTCAAAAAATGGCACTGTTGTGTCACGAAAGTCACGTCAATGCTATTCATCTCATACCAATTTCAAATTCTCATTCACGCCGTGGACTATTCTGAATTTTACCAAGGCATTTGAAGAATTTACGAAACCCAGAAGGATAAGTCTTGAAGGTTTCACTCTACCAGTTGGAGTGGTAGAAAATGTGAGAAAAAACACTGATGTCATACGAGTTGGTAATGAAACCCGTTTGGAGGGTTATGTTATGTCTCTGTTGGATTTGGTGGCTACTGCCCTGAAGTTTAAGTTTAAACTGGTTCCACCTGTTGATGATTGGAACGTTGGGTCTGTACTAGACAATGGGAGTGCCACAGGACTGACAGGTGAGTAACTTCAGAAATCTATTGTGGTGTTCAGAGGAAACAGTGATACCCTACACAAATGAACAAACTCGCTTTGTTACAGATATGATTCTTAGAGTCAGATGAAGGACCATGTCAAGAACAGATTTGATTCATAAATGTTTCCACTGAGTAAATTTTTGTGAGAGAGCAGTGAGTAATTTTTACAAACGTAATTATTGTGCGAGCCAGCATAACTTGGTCTCGTAAACAATTTGTTTTGAACAGTTTTTTTCCTAATAGATAGACAGAAGGTGTGGGGAAGGATAGACGGACAGCGTAGGTGTGCATGACTGAGCACTTTTTATATCTCGTGTTTTGAACTAGGTTTAGTAGAGAGGGAAGGGGTGAGTAGGAATTAAATGTTATTGAGATGTCTGTTGACGTACAGAAAATCCGTGATCCATAGTAAAAGCTCGGGGTTTTGAACATGTTAAGAATTTATTGCTATAAAATTACATTTTATTGTCTTGAGTGATTCGACCTTTGATGTCGACCCAAGGTCGTTGCGTAGGGCTGTTACTTAAAATAACTCGGTTCGGCAGCTGAGCTAGAGGTGGTTGCACCAATCAAATGTATGAATCTGGACGGAAGGTCGAGACATAGCTTTAGTATTTAAACCCGTGCAGAGCTTAGATAGATGCCACATGTAGACAATCCATTCACGAGGTGGACGGCGATAGTCCTCAGCCAGATGAGAGACATAAGAGACGCAGTTGAGCAGTCCATATTGTGAGGAGCGCCATGAGTTAAAGCTCCAGAGCCTAAGCTACTTGGTTTGATATAAACCCACAGCGTTTACATCCAGCGCTCTCACTCCCAGCGAGGGCCGCATGGTGAGAGTCCATACTAATTTGTAATGATGAAAGTGAACCGTTCTACTTACTTTTGAAGACAGTTTCAGAGCTACCGCCAGACAACGCATGGTTGTACAAGCATTCTCCATGGCGTGTCTAGAGGAAATGTCCATATCATAACATGTCTCATTGAATTAATAGAATTTAAACTGTTATATCCGTCGCCACGTGCGCGGATTCTATTTGGCATATAACTCATATGACCTGCAAGTAGTTAGAGTGAATAAGTTAGTCTTTATAGAAAGCTGTAGTTTCATTAGTTAGATTCAGTTGCCTTTGAATTGATATTTATATTTATAATTATATTTGTTACATTAATTCCTGTAATTAAACTGCCCTACAGTTCTGCTAAAAATCAAAGCAATTGATTTATTTAGTTTTTAGAGTGCAAGTATTTTTTTTGTGTGTTCGTCGATTGTGGGAGCGGACCTCGAAAGAGTGTCAGTCGAATTCTCCCCATCTAACCCACATCGCGACAGACCAGTTACTTACATTGTATGCCTGAGAGCTCCAAGGTCCCTCAGATTTGACTCTCAGGCAAATGCATGTAGATAATGAAGAGAATCGACTATAGAGGGCTGGAAACGGCGATCATAACCTGTTCGGACACATGAGGCATAATTGCACTGTGGACTTCTGATTTACGTCACCTAATTAATAGTGGTAATTTATGATTCTGGAACACACCATGATTTACTACCAAGGAATCATGTAAATCCCCTGGTCTCTATAGAAAGAAAAACCTGGGGCGACTTATTAAATAATCCTCGGTCGGCCTGTTGGAACTTTGTTAAAACCAGCCTCTTGCTGTGTGGGGAATCTATAGATCTAATTACAGAGCCAAATGCCAAACAGAGAAAGTACTTGAGTGTACACTGTGTACGCTGCTCAGTTACAGGTTTCTATGTAAAATACTACCGTCCCCAAATAGCTTTTGAAGCAAGTTTCAATAGCCGACCGGAGTAATTAGGCAGCATCAAATAGAAAAAAAAAAAAGAAAAACATTTTTTTCGAACATGCTGAGATTATGATCACGACCTGGACTCCAAATTTATGAAACATGATAGGAATGGTTTGATTTAAGACAGTTGCAAATGAGGAATCTTATTACTAGCCTACAGTTTGTTTAAAGGTGAATAATTATGTAAGTGTATATTACACACTTATGCTCATAACGAATACAATTGTGTTCAGTGTAAATAAATCTGCTGCCTACTGCAGTCTGCTCAGACAGTTTCAGATAGATTATAATGCCGATTTAATTGCCTTGAGTCTGTCTTTTCTGTGATTGTAAAAATGTTTCAAAGACAAAATAATTTTAGTTACAAATAATTATCCTAACTTTACACTAACTGATATTTTATAATATTGTTTTACTGTAATCATTGTTTTTTACAACAACTATTCTGTAAATCTAGAAAATGTATTCCAATTTGACTGAAAAAGAGAACTTTTTGTAAAATCAAACAGACAGACATGACTGAGTCAAGAAAATCTTTTTTTTTTTTTTTGAGGTAGACATTTCATACACTGTTTCATTTCTCTTAACTGCAGGCATGTTGGATCGAAAAGAGATCGCTTTTAGCTGTGTGGGAATGTCCAAAACAGAGAATCGTCTCCAAGCCATTGACTACGTCGATACTCCAATCTACGATTCCCCTATATTTGCCACATACCGATTACCTCAAGTGGGCAAACAACTTGACATGACGCTTATTGACGTTGTCCATGTCCATTTCGTCCTGGCCTGTTTGGGTCCAGCTGTTGGTATCGGCATCTTGGGCGCAGTTGTGCATGTCTTTACTCACGCTTGTACATCGGCGCACCCAGTGAAACCCTCCAAAGCGGACGTGGGGTGAGCTAGTCAGCAACTTTACCTCTAAGTTTTCCAAACCACTGGACAGAGCTTTTGATTCTCTGAACAAGAATATTTTAAATATTGGCCAAAACAGTCGTATTTTGTAAATTAAAATGACAGGCAACATCTTGATGTGCACGGCACCAGTAGAGCTACAGGGTCTGCGCAGGAGTGCCACCCGGGCATCTTAGAGGGAACATCAGTAATGCCATTATAGTTTAAATGCTGTATTTCCCATTTTAATATTTTGTTATCTCTGACTCTCAGGAGTTAAAATGGTGAACAAAATCAATGAACAGAGGGCTCTCCAGCAAAAGAGGGATGACTAAACATTCATGCCCAGCTGAACCCCCCCCCCCCCCAGCAAAAGAGGGATGACTAAGCATTCATGCCCAGCTGAACCCCCCCCCCCCCCCAGCAAAAGAGGGATGACTAAACATTCATGCCCAGCTGAACCCCCCCCCCCCCAGCAAAAGAGGGATGACTAAGCATTCATGCCCGGCTGAACCCCCCCCCCCCCCAGCAAAAGAGGGATGACTAAGCATTCATGCCCAGCTGAAACCCCCCCCCCCCAGCAAAAGAGGGATGAGTAAGCATTCATGCCCAGCTGAACCCCCCCCCCCCCAGCAAAAGAGGGATGAGTAAGCATTCATGCCCAGCTGAACCCCCCCCCCCCAGCAAAAGAGCGATGACTAAGCATTCATGCCCAGCTGAACCCCCCCCCCCAGCAAAAGAGCGATGACTAAGCATTCATGCCCAGCTGAACCCCCCCCCCCCCCCCAGCAAAAGAGCGATGACTAAGCATTCATGCCCAGCTGAACCCCCCCCCCCCCCAGCAAAAGAGGGATGAGTAAGCATTCATGCCCAGCTGAACCCCCCCCCCCCCAAAAAAAAAAGAAGAAAAATATCTCACACATTTAGTTCAGCAACAAAACAATTCATGCAAAAAGAGAGAGAGAGAGAGAGATAGAACAATGGGTTCACAGGTGTATCCCGGATAATGCCGGGAACTTCATCTAGTGTATCAAAAGAACTTTGCCTGATCTTCTTTTTTCACACCCCCCCCCCCCCCCCCCGTTTTAAAAAAAAAATTTCATATCTGGACTGGCGAGGAAAGTGAAAATTAAAATGCTGAATACTTTTTTTTCAACATTTTGAGCAAAGTGACTCCAGTTTCCTTCACTCACCTTTAAATATTTTAGCGCAAGATCTTATTACTGACATTTGCCCGTAGCGGTGTGTTTCTGGGTGTGTGTGTTTGTGTGTGTGTTCGTGTGTGTGTTTGTGTGTGTGTGTGTGTGTGTGTGTGTGTGTTTGTGTGTTATTTTGTCTGTTTTTTTTTTCAAACGGCTTTAGTCCTTTTAAAATATTCTATGAAAGCAAAGCTAATGGAATAATGATAGCCGTGCATGCCATTTATATCAATGTTTGATGGCATCTTGGTTTCCTAGTCTTCTTGGAATAATTTTATTGTTAAATATTTTATAGTGTTTTTTTTATTATTGACATCCCGTGACACTGGTCTCTCTAGGAATCTTTTTATTTTTTTATTTTTCCCTTTCGTTCAATTGTCACTGTATGTAAACAGAATCAAAAGCACAGACACCATAATGCGTAATGTAATCTTTATACCAGACAGTTTTAAACTTTATATTAGGGTATTTTTCTCAGTGTAATAGAAACTAAACCATATCCCGTTAACCACAGAAAGGACACAGTGTGTACGTATATTTTAACACTTTCACGTTCACTACAATTCTCTTAGCTCTGGTCATTTTCTGTCATTAACCGTCCTTCTTCTCAAGCCCAAACCACACTTGTATGTTTTCTTTTTTTCTGTATTTCATCCCTGCACAGGAGACTAACCTCCTTCCCAGATCATGTCTGTTTCTGTACACCCACTGCACACGCCAATCAAACTGGGCGTGTTCTACGAGGATCCTGGGCTACTTTCTGTTTCATTCTCGCTGCCGCCTACAGCGCGTACCTCATCACAAGTTTCACAGTAAAACCCAGGGAACTCAAATTGGACTCCCTGAGAAAATTGGTGGAAAACGAACAGTATCGGTTTGGTGCACTCAAACTTAATCCCGCCTTAGTGACAGCGTTAGAATTTACCAATGACACGACCATCCAGAAAGCGTGGCAGCAGTTTGCCAGTTTTAGAAAATCAGACCCATCTGTGTTTGAATCCGGAAAGAAAGAGCAAGTTTTACGTATTTTAGATGGAAATTATGCCCTTCTTGACCACTTCAATGTTCAGGATACGGAGTTATATGTGGATACAGACGTTTCTGAAATACGCAGCTATCGCATTCATGCCTTCGATAATCTGGCTGGTGCGTACTGGGCACTGCCAAAGAATGCTTTCTTCAAGGACCAACTCAACATGGCCATTGTTATGTTTGAAGAATCGGGAGTTCTCCGTTTCCTGCGGGAAAAGTACAGTGTATTCAGACCAGCTAGTAAGGAAGATTCTGGCGCCGTGGACAGAAACCAGCCCGTGACCATGTCCAGGATACTAATCTTTGTGTATATATGTGGCTGCGGCACTGGAGTCTCTATCATTTCCCTAATATCGGAGCTCGTTATTTCTTGGAGCATAACAAAGTTTAAGAAATCGCGGAGAGCAACTATTACAAGGACACAATGATATCTGAGAGCCACGTTCTGGTCTTCCTGTCTGCATGTCAGAAAGTAATAGATAAAAATAAAAAGCAGATGGCAACAGCAGCAGCAATGAGGTAACAACTAACAACAACAACATGACAACATGTTTTTGATTCGTCCTTCTCTATAGGCTTATTTTTGTACCCGATTCGTGACACCCATATGACTCATTACCATGGTATGAGTCATTATTAATAGGTAATTTGGCAACTTTCAGGGCGACGTTTTTTAGTGCTGCCTTTTTTGTTGATGGTTTGTTGATATTCAGATTGAAAATTGATTTTCGAACCGTTTGTCAAGTAGAGTGTGACCAAAAAAAAAAAAAAGTATCCATTCTGTTTTTCACATTGTCCCAGTCAACATTGTAAATAGGAAAGCTTTTTGTGTGAGATTGCCC
The DNA here is from genome assembly GCA_963931925.1 of Onchidella celtica. NCBI lineage: Eukaryota > Metazoa > Mollusca > Gastropoda > Systellommatophora > Onchidiidae > Onchidella > Onchidella celtica. The sequence goes on from OZ007572.1 coordinate 7,991,083, forward strand.
TTCTATTGAAACAGAAGCATCGCTGATTTTACATTTCCGTTTAGTTGATAGTGGAAGCTCATGAATGTTTACTGTCTTTATCCTCTGACGTCGATCAAATGGAATGCTCGTGAACGACCACAGGTCCATACATCTGAATGACAAAGAACTAAAACATTTTAACCAGAATCGGGGTTTAACACTTCGGGGTTTCGGGGGCAACAATTTTTATCCAGACAGACGGTCGTCAAATGAATTGTATTGAGAATGTAGAAAGAATAAATCTTTGATAAAACACTTTGAACAAAATGCCCATGACCGTGCTTGTCTTCCTGACGCTTTCTATCTAAATCTCTGCCAATTTATCTTCATGACATTTGCTCGATCTTTTCATGTGCAGTTAAAGTTAATTTCTGTCACTTTTTCGTGGTTTATTTTATCATGCTTGTCTGTGCCTAACGAAATCATATCACCTTAGCTTAGATGTACGCTTGACCATAGTTTGGCACACCGATGTATAGGGGAAAATTCCATCCATATTTCTGGACATTTTCTTGCTGTCTGTGAATCAGACACTTAAAACACCTGAGCTATAAGATTGCAAAATCAGGCAATGGGGAAAAACCACCAACAACACCAGATTCTACATTATCAAGGTAGTGTGATCATTATTAATAAGGTGAGCCCTGATAATGTGTGATAAAAATGATGCACTGCCGTTTGCGAAATGTGTCATAATGGCAGCTGAAGTGTTACATCAACATGGGCCAGACACGCCATGTAAACAGTGCAATTTATAGAGTGAACAAACCATAATACTGGTTCAAGGACATAACTAAATAATGTTGAATGCATTTGTTTGACCAGCCAACACGAAGCTGGCTCAGATAATGATCCAACCATACAATTTTGTAGAGCTACAAAACTATGGAAAGTTCATTGCATATTTTGAAAGCTCTATGGTTTGTTTGTTTGATGCATGGTCAATGTGACCTCTCGCCTCACACGCCTTAGATCTGGAGCAAGATAGCCTATTTTGATCAACCGACTCGCTGGGTGCTGACGTCAGGCTTAGGTGCGCATTAGCCGAATTTGATCGGCCGAATAGTTTGATGGTTCATCACGATACTGAGTTTCAATCAGACCTCGTGCACCCTCCAAATAGTTGGTTCTCATTGAAACTAAAAGTCGTGACGTCACTGTCCAGCTAGACCGCCGACCGAAATCGGCTAATGTGCACACAGACTTATCTCCAACCCTGGATTAATATGAATTCATACCCGAAAAACAGGACACCGAGAGGAATTAATTCGTCATATTATTCCGTCCGTCGACTTGCGCGCTGATTGTCCATGTCACGTCAACAATGCAAGAATTGGCACCACACCCCTTCATAATTGAACGAAAAAGAGTAGTACTCACCCTATTTATACGCGCGCAATTTGTGGACATTTAGTGGGAGGAGGAATGGTTCGTCTCGGTATTCTGTGTCTCAGTTCATACTAGGGAGTGGCTATTTGCGTCATGTGGCCAGATTCAGGTTTTTGGAGAGTTCTAATGTTAGGGCTAAAGTTAGGGTGAGTGTTAGAATAAGAATTGGGAAACTGGCAAACACAACTTCTTCGACATGGCCGTTATACCGTATTCCAGAAATCGGCCATAAGTTGGTGACAAAAATCCTATAGGCCCATTGCAAATATCGGCCATTCTAGTTGTCAGGACCGACGCATAACCATGGCGATGGTAGCTTTGATTTTGATTCGTTAGTTGATTTGCACTGCGAGCACTTCAGCCGTCGCGAACCAATCGGCGACGAGCTAAAAAAAAAGTTCACTACAGTAAACAATGACACGTATGTTCACGCACATGGGGGACGTTCGGTCAATTCTTTAACTTCCTTTCCCTTGCTTACACGGATGGTAGGGAATCTGACCAGCTTGGATCCATCCTTTCCACCCCTGTCATAACGGTCAACTACAACGCAACCAGCAGGCATTTTAACCGCTTAGACGTATCTCGAAGTTACACTCGTCAGCTGATCCACCCGCCATTTTAGATGTCGGAAATACAAAACAAAAACACTCTGTTACGTCATTCGCAATGGGCCTATAGTGGATATTTTGACATGGACCAAATCGCCACTAACCTAAGTTTATTATTATCTCACACAAGTCAAAGTGTCCCATAATGTGTTCACGCCTGAGCTTCATTCATATTATGATAATAGGACCTGGCAATGTCGTTGACCACTCCCCCCTTTTGCATACATACACAGAAACAAGTAGAAATGCTCACGCTTTAAAAGCAAATAAATCACGAACGATAATATACACTTTCGCGAAAACATTTAAATGTGCCAATAATACATTTTTAAATTCATGGAATAATATTTACCACTGATTAATCATAACAGGTAATTATTTGGCATGTACATATTTTTAAATTAGAAATACAGAAGATTCGTCTATGAAAATTAATAATAATAATAATAATAATAAATGGCATTTATATAGCGCCTAACCCTGTTCCACAGGCTCTAAGCGCTTTACAGAACTTATTTACTACTTTACAAACGCATTCACTCCCACATTCTAATTGTACATAATATGCACACAATCTCATGTCAACCACAGAGCAGAATGGAGCTGCCTGCGAGGCGCTGAACACACTGCACTGCTTCTTTCTCTCTCCCTGTCTCACTCACTCTCTCTCTCTATCTCAGAGTAAATTGTAACGCAGCCTGTTTAGGCGCAGTTCACAACTCACAACAGTTCACAACTCACAACAGTTCACAAGTCACATCAGTTCACAACATACAACTCAAATAATATTTGAATATTTATTAATAACAATATATATTTAATAATGAACAATAATAAATTTTGTTATTGCTGGTGGGGGAGGGGGGATGATATGGATAAATTTTAATCTATTAATTTCAATTTCAATTTTGCCCGGGCAGCGGCCTTTCGGCCTGCTCTTTACGATTTCCAACTGCCAAGGTATCTTTAACGTGCGCAACGTGCACACGGGCCCTCCGAATTTTCTCGTCCTTATCCGAGAAGACTAGGTACTCGATCCTACCCCCCAATAGGACCAGGGACTTGAAAATATGAGAAAAATCCAATTTCCAACATGCCTGCACTGCCCGAGTTTTGAACCCGGGACCCTTGGCGTGAGAGGCGAAAATTACACTGAATGTTTTACTTATTTGCCAGTGCATAACGTTGCGTACAAAAGCAATTAATTTTTTCTTTATAAATCTGCCACAGTAGCAATGTTTCAGCCCGGTAAAGTAACGGGTTTCGGTTTGTTTGGAAAATGGAAACACAGTAATTCACATTTAAAAAAAAATTAAATTACATGATGTATAGGCCTACAAAATCACCTGCACCCTGAACTACTTTATCAAGATTGGAGGCTTTGGATTCCAAAACCAAAGGCAGCTAATTTCGTCAGCGTCCTTCTCCCTTCCCCAAAAGAGGGACACTAAATTTCATGTTGTTACAAGTACGTAACGTCCGCCACGTCTTTTTGCGCTAGGTGTACGTATTTTAAAGGCTTTTGTGACTCCAAAGCTAGAGAGCTCCTCCCGAACTACTCCTAACAATAGCCTTAATTAATTATTCTTTCAGGTTTTCTTTTTGTTTGCCCCCTGTTTTTTAGTTGAAAGGGCAGGGGTCAGGGCTAGGGATTCGATAAAATTTAGGGTTGAGGATAAGGAAGGGGTTAGGGATAGTTACGTGTACGTATGTTATCCTAGCGCAAAACGCTCGGGGTGTGTGCGTCCAGGTAATAACAGTCTTTCCCCGTACCTAGGCACCATCTTCGTAGCATCGATCTCTCGGCTCGAAGGACAAGATCTGTCTAACTTCCTTCAAATCTGCTCAAAATTGTGAGTTAGTTCACCAGAGACAATGAAGAAAAACAAACAATACACTTCCACATATTAGGCGTATCAGTTACATCATTAAGCATTTAAAAAACAACAACGTATTATTGCTTTGTGAAATATGAAACATGTGCAAAGAGAATAAATAAATGGATTGTACAGGTCACTTCAACCGAATGTTCGGTGTCAGGGAGAAAAATGGGTGTTTTATTTTAGAGTGTTGTTGATCAGTCAGCCATAATTGATCTCTTGTTTGGCTGATTGAACATTTACGGCAGTCGTTAGTCAAGTTATATTTTATGGTATATTATTATAAATAAATTTATAACTTGTAGTGGGGCAGAGAGGAGAGGAGCGGACAGAGTGAATGGCCGTGAGTTCTGATTAGTTTTATTTTCTTTAAGTGATCTTCAAAGTTAGTTTGCATGATTCTTCTGTGTATTTTGAATTGGCCGTCAGGTGCACAAATAACTTGAGTGGAGCATTCATTTTTATAGGGAGATTGCAGGGTTAAAATAATGGCAAAAAAAGGTTATGTTACAAAGTCCCGCATAAGAACAAATAGTGAAGAGTTACAATAAATCAGAAATGAAAAGTTTATGCCGTAGATTTATTTCAAGCCCTGTTGCAACATCAAAGAATTTCTATGTTATTTTGAAATAAGAAGATTCCAGGGTCGGGGTTCCGCCATCGAAATGCTAGCGTTGAGTAAGTGCCTTAAAAACATACAGAGAAAGCATTTTGTTTTGACTTCATCCTTAGTGAAGTTCGAACCTGCGACGTCTTGCACCCCGGTAAATTAATCTAAGCACGAGGTCACTGCGCCACCAGTTTATTATCGTCCCGCGCCGTTCCTCCCAGCCTTTATGTTTCTCACTCTTGTAGCTTACCCCAGTCTGAAATTTTTAAACTTTCAACAGAGGAAATCCCCTCTCTTTGCATGTGCGAAAGCGTAAAGCCACGCATGGAATGCTTCATTGCCTGGCAAAATTTCAAAGGTTTTTTTTTTTTTTTAGCTCCACAAAGTTCACGTTAAAACCAACAGGGCAATCAAAGTGCACTCGAGAAACAAAAAATATGCATACTTAAATTGCAACTCTTTGAAACGTGATTTTATTACTTGTTGCTGTGAAAGTGGAGATTTTAGATCATTCATGTTTTACTGAATGGTTTTTGCTTTAAAGATCCATTGCCCTGGGCAACCTTTCGTATATAAAGCGAAGATGATATGACTCCAGCATATCACAGCCCGTGTCCTGTCGAAGTACGACGTACAATACTCGTGACAGATACTTTGTGTTCATATTGTTTATCTCCGGACGGACGTGTTAATTGCTTTGGTAATCAGTCAGGATATAAACAAAAAAAATGGTTTAGGTTTTCAGTTGGAACACTGGGCAATTTCCATATCCATTACCGTCATGTGTTGTAATACTATCTGCATTTCTTGCAGGTGGCAAACTATATCAACTTCTCACGAGATAATCAACAATCTGTACACGAGGGACCCCTTAAAGTTACGACTAAAGGCTAAAGAAAAGCTGGCTTACACTTTTTCACATTCTTGATTCATAATTAATGAAAATAGTTTACCTCTCCTACAACGTGTGTGTTCAGCATACCGATTTCTTTTGCTAGCCCGAAGGAAGAACCCCAGTATATTGTTGACAATAGCTACTGTTTACAATAATAACAACAAAATTAATATCAGTAATAGTAATAATATAATAATAATAATAGTAATAGTAATAGTCCTTTCTTATGTTTTAATTGTTTCGAGGAAGGGTCACATCGTTTAAAAAATGAGGTGGACAGAACAATAGGACCGCAGACCGTCTTGCATTACGAAAGTTCCATTTTGCCGTATACATAAGGGTTGTAAAGTGTATTGTAATTTGCGTTATTGATATGGGCAAAAACGTTCAATAAACTAACCAACTTCAGTGGCGACGATCTATTACGTTTTCAGTAGACAATAGCATTTTCATGTAGCCGCAGGCAAGGATCACCTAATAGCTAACATTGGTCATGATCTTCATTAGATCTTTGTTAGCAGTCTCACGGCCTATGGTGAGCAGGAACTCGAGTGCCATTATTCAAAATGTATCCCAAATGTCATAATATCTTGAAATGTCTTGTACTGTTGAGCTGTTTCGCAGAAATTGTCAGCTTGGTCAGCTTGTTGAATGTAACAGCATACAGAAACCATATCTTGCCATATGAAACGTCGTCGATCACGGCCGCCAACATGATTTTGCTTCAGACAAAACAAAGCAAACTAGGGCATATATCCACACAACATTCTGTGGTGATCATCATATCACAGTCCGAAATGTGGCGAGCAGTACAGATGTTTCAGGACTCACTACCAGTTTGGCAGAACTCCTATACATTCATACATTTTGTCCTAGAAACTGATGGAATCGACCAAGAAAGTCCACGCACAGTCATCAGTGTGCTGAAAGAAGCACTTGAAAGTTACAGCCAAGTTCCGACAGTAGTGATGTTCATAGATGAACCACAAGTTGCCTTGAGAGTACTAACAGCGGTCTGTTCTTCTGTACTGCTTAAGTGGACTCATTTGATTCATACGTCAGAGTGGCTACTGGCTACGACCAACTTACAGTTTACTCACCGTCTAGCTAGTACATATCCTGGCATGAACTGCATTGATCACTATACACTGTTCGTTTCATCTGGGGAAGAAATTACTCTATTCCGAAAGTCAAGAGACATGGAACCAGCAGAGCAAATACAACAGGTGGCATTTGCGTGTTGTACACCAACTTTAGGCGATTTAAGCAGCGCATTTTCGGAGCTAACAAAAGCTAAAGTCATCGGAATGCAAGGCATGCATTTACCAGTTGGGATAGTTCCGAATGAGACCAGATTTTCCGATATGACTATGGTCGGAAATGTTGCCAAGTTCGAGGGGTTTTCTATAGCTTTATTGGACCTTCTGGTCAATGCTCTGAAATTTGACTACACAGTGATCCTGTCACCTGAGAACGAGTTCTATGGCAGAGTTTTAAAAGACGGAACAACCACTGGCATGACAGGTAACTTAACTGATGGCTGACATGGCATATTTATAGACCTGTTGCTTTTGTTTTGAATGCAATTAAGAGATTTGCTGTTGGTGTTGTTTTAAAAAAAGCTCTAGTTTAATAAAAGTTCAATTTTCATGTTGATTGAAATCTAGATACTGTCCGAAAGGAAATCCCATGCTTTGTTTTTGTGAAGCTTTCAACAAGTTACAAGTCTTTCTGAAGGCATCATGGATGGTAACATAGATCGGGCATCTATTAAAATAAGACTATTCACGGGTTTGTTGGGGAGAAGCTGTGATCAGTAACAAAAAATAGTAGTTATATATTTTATGTCTTTCGTGCCCTGTTCTGCTTTATTTCTTTGAAAATTATGAAGGTCAGATTGCTCGCAAGGAAGTGGCATTCAGCACCATGGGAATTGCGAAGACCTACGAACGTTTACCAGTCATAGCTTTCACTGAACCACCCTTGACTCCCTTGCCTATCTACATCACCTACCAGCTACCTAAGGCAGATACTGGACTGGATATGACATTAGTGACCATTATCGATCCTGAGTTTAAACTTTTGACTCTGGGACCTGTCCTGGTTATACTGATCCTGGGCCTTTTGAACCACTTTATGACCAGATCTTGCACCACTGCTGATCTGTCCCAGTGTTCACCGCCAACTCTTAGGTGAGTCACCCTTTCGTTTTGCATTAACATTAATATCATTTCTTTCTTGCCACCAGTTTTGTATAGAGAAGTTTTTTCAGCACAGCGTATGATTATTATACTGTATTCTACTATATTTTCCAAGCAATGCTTTTTTTTTTTGTTTTTATCCATTGATAGCCTCTTGCAGCTCACAAGTTTAAAATAAGCAGTCGGACTGCAATCTGTCAAAATTAAATATTATTAGCAATGACAGAGAATGAGTCATACCCTGCTTGATATCATTCTAGTATTTTCATTCATTTTGTGTGTGTGTGTGTGTGTGTGTGTGTTTGTGTGTGTGTGTGTGTGTGTGCGCGCGCGCAGACCTTATAGAACAGAGTCCATAATCTTGAATATGGTAACTTTGTATAATATATTTTAGTCTTCGACTGCCCTCCCCTCCCCCAACCATAGTTTTACACTCAGAAGCCTGTCGACATTCCCACGCCACATCTGTTTTCAAGAAAACACGAGATGCCCAAGCCAAACTGGCCGCATTCTGCGTGGATCATGGGGCATATTTTGCATCACAATGACTGCAGCCTACAGCGCGTACCTGGTCACCAACTTTGCGGTGAAGCCAAGGGAGCTGAAGATTGACTCGCTGGACAAGTTGCTGCATCTACCCGACTTCCATTTCGGTATAAACGGACGTAGCACCGCCTTCCAGGTAACACTACAAACTTCCAACGACAGCGTAGTACAAAGAGCATGGCAAATCCTCGTTAATGCTAATAAGACTGATCCAACTGTTACCAGTCCTGATCTTAAGCAACACATCTCTCGTATACTGTCAGGAAACTATGCTCTGATAGATTTCTTCTACATTGGAGATCTTCCGTTTCATATCAATACGAGTGAGGTAGACACGTCCAGTCTTCGCTGCTATCAGCTCCATTTCTTCGACAATTTGGGCTCGATGTATCTGAGTTTACCAAAGAACGTCTTCTTTCAAGACATTCTCAGCAAAACAATGTTTACCTTTGAAGAGTCTGGGGTTCTGAAATACTTACAAACTAAATATCTTCACAACCTGCCGGAGCCTACAATTCGTGCTTCAGCAGTGAAAGAGCAAAAGTCCGTTTCGGTAGAGAGGGTTAAAATTCTTTTATTTGTCACTCTCACAGGAATAGGAATTTCATCTTTGTGGTTGGTGATAGAATGGGCCTATTTCTGCATTGTGAAGAACCGCCCAGGTTTTCGGCTGACATGGAAGGAAATGGTAGGCCTGTAAATGTGGCGGCAGTTAAAGACTCCTCAGGTCAATTATTTAGAACCAGAAGAGGTTTAAACAAACAAGTAAAGCAGCTGTGAGATAGATCTGAAATGAACCACATAAAGACAAACATTATTCAGACCAGCGTTTCGCAAACATCTTTTTTTGGCGGGTTACACTGTCCGTCAACACGACAGCCCTGAGGTTTGACATTAGTGACCATTATCCGTCCTGTCACGCATTGAATCAAGTCCGTTCTGCTTCATGTGCGGCACAGGCCCGAACGTCCTTTGAATCAGCTAGTGAGACAGATTTGTGTCAGTGTCACTAGTGCGCGGGGTCCTCTTTTCCCTGCATAGTCCATATCTTACACTCAAACCGAGGCAAAACAGACTTTGCTCTGCGTACTACTTTACCAGCACCACATAATTATATCATCATTATTTTAAAAGTAAGAAAATGCTGCAATAATTTTTCAACGTCATTTCATCCATTACACATGTAGCTTGTTTTAATCATTATAGAACATCTCGTCTTTATCCTTGTAATGCAAGGTAGTGAATCTTTATTCATAAGATTTTCAGTCGTGCTATATAATAACATGGATTGCTATTTTTATTCAGTGTGTGTATGTTTACTTGACTCCATTATGGAAACAAATTTGCCACATGCCATGCTAAAGTGAAGAAAAGTGAACGTTTTTTTAATTATTATAATTTTCATCCTTGTGTGAAACAGTTCTAATTTCCCCCCTTTTTCCCCAGTAAAATACAGATAAAGTTAATGTGACCTTTGAGAGAGTTAACTGTTGAACCACAGACAAAAGAATGAAAATAAACAAATATTGCACTCCATTTCACACCGAGACTATACTTTTCCACGATCAAAATAAACAGATGAAAAAAAAATAATGATGACGTTAAAGATAATGGAAAAGTGAGTGTCAAGACCTTGTGAGTTAATAATTCGATGCACATTTCTATCAAATGGCTAATTGTGTAGATTTAAAACCTTTTATGAGAAAGCAACAAAAACAATACAAAAAAAAAAAAGTCTGCTGATTTCTTCAGATGCAGATTTTGCCATGAAATCTCTTCCTCATTCTCCAAAAGCGTAAACTTTGATCATACATTAATGGAGCTAGGAATATGTAAGCACCTAAACCTCCATGACTGTGAGACCAAAAATTATGAAACTTTGCGTCCTGCCTTGATTTTTGATGATAAATTACGTGCACACATCCATTTTGGATAAGATTCTGCTTTGGATATTTTATTTTACGACTTGTTTTAACAACAAAGAAAGAGACACAATTTCTTCAAGCAGAATCAAAAAGTATGATCGGAAATTGGCTTTTTTTTTTACCTCTCTTTATTCTTCACTTCTCCTTGCATGTTACAAACCGACAATCAACTCTAATTAAATAACACATCTTTCGTCTCTAAGGGTAGCCACACAAAGGAAAGGCCACCGAATTCGGTCACCGAGCCACTAGGCGCTTTAGGTGAGAAGATTTGTACTATATAATTTCAACAACTGCACATAGAGCCCACCTAGATTCGGTCCGTTTATGTAGTGCAATTCTTCTCACCTAAAGCGTCTAGTGGCTCGGTGACCGAATTCGGTGGCCTTTGTGTGGCTACCCTAAGTCAACAGACCAACTTGTAATCCTACTATATTAGGCTAGAGGGTGAAACTTCGCGACCATGCCATTACAAATTATGAAACTTGGTGTACTGCATCAACTTTTGACTAAGAGTTACGTGGACACATTCATTCTGAACAAAAAAATCAGTCTTTACTATTGTTTATATTGAATTTTTTAGAGCTGTCAAAATAGAGACGGATTTTCATCGGATAGAACCCAAAAGTGTGACCGGAAATTAGGTCCTTGACCTCTCTTCACACATTGGTGGTAGAACATCCACGTAGTCACACTCATCTGTGTGTTCCTACGTGAAATTGTGGTGTAACGTAAGTCCTGTTTGTCATTGCATCCAATCCAAATACCGTTTTAATGCAGATTAGATCTAGATAAATTGTTGGGCTTGGTAGGCCTACATGGACAATTGGCAAGATTTATCTTGGGCGATTCGCCTAGTAATAATAATACTGTAGATCTATAGAGCTCGCATTTCCTGACGGCTCAAGGCGCTTTACAGGGAAAAAATAAAATAATAATCCACTCTCTTATGAATAGATGTCTACAAACACAACTACACACTAGCACGATAAGATACACACATTCACTGACACAACACACGACCCATTTACTACACATGGCACAGAAATCCCATCAACAGGCAAATTTCTTTTTAAATAAATGCGTTTTCAAACTCTATTTAAACCTGGTGATGCATTTCAGCTCCTTCATGTTCGATGGAAGCTCATTCCAGATACTATGGCCAAAAACTGAAAACGAACGACGATCAATTGATTCTAATGTTTCTGAAAAATTTCGTGTTCATTGTCCAGTACTTTAGTTGCATCTGCAGTATTAAACGTAATTTTGTTTTTTAGTGTTTGATTATTGAAGAGATAGTTAATCAGACACACAAAAAGATAACAAAATGAACACATAGCAATAGAAAAAAAGTTCAAGAAAAGACAAAATTATTGCATTAGTGTGAGCATTTTGAAGCAGCCATTTTATGGGTGGTAAGAAACTCCTCGGGTGGAGCGAGACAGATGACGATCTTCAGAGGAAGAGTGAGTTCTTTCATTAGACGTTTCGGCCTTTAACTTCCTGACATCTTCTAGAACCCCCGGCTACACCGAGTTCACGACTCTCGGTGTTCGTCGCCCACCTTTTTTAAAAATAAAGGAAAAATTATGTAAGTAATAAGAAACTGTCATAATTATGACCATATTTCAGGAATGAAACAATCAACATCGACCACATGACTGTGGGAAGAAATGACATAAACAAAGGCACAACCCATCCCTTAAAACATGAAAATAGTTGCACGTTATGAAAACAGCAGACTGCAATACACACAAGAAAAGTTTGTTTCCACTTATCTTCAGCCTCTGTGCATCTTTTAAATCTTTGTCTTTAAACTGACGACGGGTGATATGAATCAAGTGCCCGCCTCCCCCCCCCCCTCCTACCAAACCCCTTTTCACTCTCTCTCCCCTTCCAAAATAATAAAACCAATACTTTCTTTTTCAACGTCAGCTAAGACAGAAACACGTTATTATTGTGCACTTGCGTGAATAATGTAACCAATTTGATCATACACCCCCCCCAAAAAAACAACAAAAAGTACCACTACCTCTGTGCCCCGCCTCCCCCTGGTTGGTCCGTGACAATATGCAGCAAGAAATCAATTCGTCATACTCCGTCCGTCCACTTGCGCGCGTATCATCAATGTCATCAATTCGCACCACACCCCTTCGTAATTGAACGAAAAAGAGTATTACTCACCACAGACTTATAAAATACCCAGATTGGATGATCCCATTGTGTGACGTCACAAAACAGCGAAAAGGTCCGCCATTTTAGGTTTACGGTTGCGACCGACGCTTCAGTTTCGCTACAATGCAGCGGTCGCCAACAGTCCCGATCGGTCATTATTTATAATAATGAAAAAAAAAAGGCAGATGTAGACAATAAAATGAAAGGATAGGCAAGTTAATGCATTATTCATACATGTACAACTAATCTTGACAATTAAAAGAAATTTCTACAAATAGAACTAGAATAGGAATTTTCCGAGCGGCGGCCATGTTGGTTGTACGGTCGCCGCTCGGGAAATTCCGTAAAAAAAACGACACAGCCTGAAGCTCGTGTTTCCAGTCTGGTTAATTTATTAGTCTGTGGTACTCACCGCATTTACACGGACAGAATTTGAGGACATAATAATGGGAGAAGGAATAATTCGTCTCAGCATTCTGTGTCTGGGGTCACCGGTTGTGTATTAAATGTAAATGGCTCGATCAAGTGATTGTATCAAATGTCCCTTTGTTTTGAAATGTCTGATCTATTATTCAAACCCGGCTACTTTCCAATGCCAAACGTGTTTTATCTGCGAGATCTAACCATGAGAAGACTAACAGTCACCGGAATTTTCTCGAGACATCACGTACAAAAATAGAACGGAACTAGAATGCATGAACAAATACTTGAATGTCCATTTTCAGATAACGAAAAAAACATGATCAAAATGAACTACCAATTAGCAGCCCTATCCTTTACAAAATTCACAAACTGGAGAAAATACAATTCCATTTCATTACTCTCTCCCAGCTCCAAGGCGGCGTGGTAAAGTGTCGTAACTCCATTTTTTTTTCAAACATTGAGCTATTAGGCATGCTTTCAGCTCTTGACAGCCCGCAGGTTGTGTTAAATCTTGGAGCATAATTTTGAGAACTAGGGTTAAATAACGTTTTAAAAATATTGTAGGTATAAGTCGGATTAAAAAAAAAAATCTGTTTTTTGCTCCTAAAAAAATTGTAAAGACCGAGTTACGATAGTCTGCCACTCGTCCCTCTAGATGAAACTGGGATAATTTGATAATGTTGAATAAGAGGGAAAAATTCAATTATTCCAACACAACTAGATTATTGATCAAGGTGCGCGAGAACTACTATCTGAGTTCTATGGATTTCCAATGAACGCTGAAGAAAAGCAAACTAGGCTGAACTGGAATTCCGCAGTGTGCACCGTGATATGGAATAAAATGAGAAATTAAGTAGAAGAGGAGATTGAAACAGACAAGCGGATTTCTTTGTAAATCAACATTCATGCACATTTGCATAATGCATGTTTTGTGGATTTTTCTGAAGTGACAGCAAAGTTTTCTCAACACCTTGAGGTTGTGTCAGATAACAAAAGTTATTTTTATAGAATTTTGTTTCATTTTTGCCCCCACTGAGTTTCTTGATGTAATATAATGTTAGAAAATAATGTCACCAAAACGCTAAGATAACCAAATCTCACTTTTTGTGTGTGTGTGTTAGTGTAGGATTTAGTTTCTCAGTTTTTCTGATGTCAGTCTTTAAAGTACTGAAGCTGTAGAGTGTCACTTCATTAATAAATTGATTCAGCAAACAAGCCGGTGTATTATTGGTGCTAAATATACTGTATTATTCATAGCCGTCTCAGCTTCTGTTTGGACATGGAAAAATTACCACTGCTGTAACTGAGCATACAATCCGGTTCATTATGTTGTGTACTTCCGAAAAGTGGACACGTGGAAATACATATTTGAGTTTGTATGACATGTGGCCGTTTCGCCAAGTAACTTTTGATGTATAGCATGTTTTATTTATGATAGTAGTATTCATACACTGCAAACTGGAACGTGTGCGAGTACCAGTTACATGAAATACCTGACATATCTTTCAGTGTTGGTACTCACGTTAGTTGGGTCAAAGCCAAGCCCTTCCACAGTTAAAACAACTAGTGAGCTAGCCAAAAATGAGTCGTTGCTAAATCTGCCAGAGACCGTGGCTACCCTAACCTGGCTCCTGAATACACCCCCGTATCAAACCAGGAAATTTTCATATACGCTCCCATTAGTGATAACAATCAGTCAGCCCACAACTTGGACTGTGATGCAAGAATTTCAGTATTTACTATTACGACACCCATGTCATAATATCTTATTTGAAGACCATGTGATTGACAGTGAACGGAGTGGACCTATCTCTCAAATACTTGTACATCACATTAGAAATACAAAGACCATCGTCATTTTCCTTGAGGACGCAAACGCAACGTACTCTTTCATGAATACTGTCTGTTCTTCTGTAATATTGAAATGGACGCATCTAGTACACAGTTCTGAATGGATCATACTTTTGACTGGGGTTTCAAGTTCACTGTCTCTGGACGAAAGCTGGTTTAAATGTATAGATTATTGGACGGTTATCATCTGGTCAGGAAACTGCCCCAGTACATCACGGATGGCAAATGGAAAACATTTCCGCACTGTTAAGACGAAGTATTTTAATAAGTCTGAGTACTTCAGCGCAGATCATCTCCAGGACGCGTTTTCTGATTTGACCACCGAGAAAACATTGGGGATGGAAGGTTTGCTCTTACCTGTGGCAGTGCTGGACAACATTGCTAACTACAGTTATCGTGTAGGTATTGGAAATACTGAACTCGACGGGTTTAGTATACAATTATTAAATTCTCTAGCTACACTTCTTCAGTTTACATACACATACGTGACACCACAAGATGGTGGAAACTATGGTACTGTAATGGAGAACGGTTCGGCTAATGGTTTGATAGGTAAGTCAATCTTTGTGAAAGACATTGTGCTTTAAGTCCGTCTCAATTAATTGTGAAATATACTATCTCCTAAGTCCGTCTAAATTTTGTGAAATACACTGTTCTTATCAAAATAATAACGTTTTATTCTGTATGCACCGACCAAAACTTGGTCCTTTACTGTCAGAGGACTGCTTTGTAAATACATTTACATATTTACCAAGAGCTCCTTATGCGACTGGCAGTTTGGTGAGGGCGGTGTCGTCTTAACATGATTATGAGTCCTTGGGCAGATTCTTTTGTAATGCGCGAGATTTTCTTCCCCGTTTCAAAAACCATTGTAACTTTGCACACATGGCAACTTCTCTGTCTGCTCATGAGCCAAGACGCTTCTGGGAGGTAAACCCTAAGGGCACATTTCGTTGTCATTAAACTCAGATGTAATAGATTTACTCTCATTTGGATGAGGCAGATGTAGATCAGTCCTTGTTATCATGACCAAAGAGCGATGTGGATGAATTAATAAACTCTCTAAGATTGGAAGTAAATTAAAAATCAACTGTAGAATCACATATTTTAACTTACGAAACAAACCTACGGTAGGAGTAAATCAAAAGTGAGTAATTTATTTGAAACAATATTAAGGAAACCAAATCACCACAGAGCTGTTCAACAGGCAAGTTCCCAAGCTCAGAAGGATAAACGTTTTTCTGTCCTGAAAAGGATACTGGAATCTTGTACCAATGTTGTTTAGGCAAGTAATAACTAGTATATGGCCATTTAGGTATCAGCTGAAGAGTTTTTACAGTCTGTATGTCCATCAAGTTTTTTTTCCTGCGTATGTGTGTCTGTTGTGTGTGATTTAGGAGAGATATGATATAAATGTTGCAAAAATCGTAGAGCCTGCTTGGTAAGGGGATGGAGCGCTATATAAATGCTATGTATTATTATGATTATTAAAATCACCACACTCATGGGCATGTTAATCCTAAACTTGTCCTTATTTTAGCACTTGCTTGCAACTTGAAAATATTATATTAAAGACATTAATTAAGTCTTTATGTTGTAGGATTGGACGCAAATCAAAATTGCTGTCAATTTACAATGTACATAAAGCTGATGCCATTGTTGGAGTCACTTAAAGAAATTTCGTATTCCAAAAAGGTCTTATAGCAAGAAAAGAGGCCGCCTTTACCAGCATGCCAATGTCCAAGACACAGGTAAGAATGCGACTGATTGACTACATAGACACAGCAACTGGACTCAGGCCAATTACAGTCACCTATAAACTACCTGGGAGGTGGGGCTATATTGACACAACATTGACTGACATAGTCCAGGCAGATTTGTATCTGATGTGTTTAGGATCTACCATCATCACTGCAGTCATTGGAGCCCTGGTTCATGTCACTATAAGATCCTTCTCTTTAGTGGCACCTGTTAAACCGACCAGAGCCGATTTCAGGTAAATCACACTTGAAAGTCATTGCACAATTATGGCCCCAAGGCTTATAGAAAAGAGAGCTTACCTCGTTTTTAATTTCATATTTAGCACAATAAAAATAAAAATAAAACACGTGTTGTAGTACAAGCAGAAGAACAAAAGTTTTTAAAAAAAAGGAAGGGTGTGTGTGTGTGTGTGTGTGCGTGTGTGCGGGGGGACTGCTGGTAGACAAAGCAGAATATAAAACAAAAACAAGACAAACTACTCCATTAATGACAAAAGACAGTCCACATTTTCACCCACTTCAGATATGCAGTAACAGATACAAAATGACAAAATGAATTGGTTATTATTTAATCTGAAAAATACAATGTTATTAAAAATTTGATTACATTTGTCAAGAGGGGGTGTGCATATTTGGTACTATTATTTGGTTGTTCTCAATTAATACAAGTGGTAATTTTCACGAAATTGTTGATTTTATAATATTACAATCATTCCTTTCTCTATACAGGAAACTTACAACTTTCCCCGAACATGCGTGTTTCCAACAAAACCTGGCTTGTGGGAACCAAACAGGACGAATCTTAAAAGCTTCATGGGCGGTATTCTGTTTCATCCTGGGTGCAGCTTACAGTGCTTACCTCGTCACAAATTTCACGGTAAAGCAAGAGGAACTGAGGCTAGATACCGCTGAAAAACTCACCCAAAACCCGCAATTTCGTATCGGAGCATCTAAGCGAAGTACGGCAGTTATCAGATTCTTGGAATATTCCACTGATCAACATATCCAAAAAGTATGGCAAAAAATTGTGGATCTGAATAAAACGGACACTTCTGTTCTGAGTTCCAAAACATCAATGCATATTCAGCTTATTTTGCAAGGAAATTACGCATTTATTGACAGGATAAATTTGAACGATGTGGCTCAGTATACAAATGACGATTATTCTGATCTCCGCAGTTATCGTCTTCATTACTTTGAAAGTTTAGAAGAGGCATACTTGGCTGTCCCAAAAAACGCCTACTATAAAGACATTTTGAACAAGGGAATACTTAATAATAATAATAATAATATATTGCATTTATATAGCGCCCAACCCCGTCGATGACAAGCTCTGGGCGCTTTAACAAACTCTTACACACACACGCATACACAAAAGAAATTCAAAAATATTTACTATTGTTGCTGCCGAAAAACACCTAGCCTAGTTTGTCTGAAAGAAATGGGTCTTCAGATGGCGTTTGAAAGAACCAATGTCATTAATTTCCCTGGTTGTCTTTGGAAGAGTGTTCCAGATGGTAGGGCCAAGAAATGAAAAGGACTTTTCTCCTACAGTGGACAGATTCATTTTAGGTACTTTCAATTTTGTAGTGTCAGATGATGATCTTAGTTGACGAGATGGAACATAGTAATCAGTTAAATCAACTAGGTACGATGGAGCAGTATTATTGACACATTTGTGACAAATGGATGACAATTTGTACATTATTCTTTTCTCGACTGGCAGCCAGTGCAAACTCTGCAGAAGTGGCAGTGCTGAATCTCTTTTCTTTTTCTTCAAAACAAGTCTCGCTGCATTGTTTTGAGCAATTTGGAGTTTTCTAATATTTTTTTGTGACATTCCAGCCAAAAGGGAGTTGCAATAGTCAAGCTTTGAAAGTATAAAAGAATTTACTAAAACAGCCGCAGTTTCAGTTGAAATAAGATGTCTGATTTTTACCAATTTTCCAGATTTCCATGTATAGAATACGAATGAGGTGACTAACCTGAGATGACATGGAAAGATTTGAATCAATGTAAACCCCTAGGTTTTTTACTTTTTTTGAAATTTCTATTGAATTAGTGCCAATTATCATCTCAGTTCTGTCCACTTCTTGCAGAACCCGCTCACGGCCTAATAAAATAACCTCAGTTTTATCCTCATTTAGTGCCAGTTTGTTTTGGTTCATCCAGCTTTTAATTTCTGTTATACAGTTTCCAGCCTGCTGCAGAAGGCTGTCAACATCGCATGGCAAGGCAGAACTGTAGAGCTGGGTATCATCAGCATAGAAATGATATTGTAAATTAAATTTCTTTATTTCATGTACAAGTGGAATAGTATAGATAGTAAACAAAATAGGACCAAGCACTGAGCCTTGTGGTACGCCATACTGAAGCGCATAAGAAAAAGATCTTATTTTGTTGGTTACAACAAATTGTTGGCGATTTGACAGGTAAGATTCGACCCATTTAAGGGCGACCCCTCTGATTCCAAACGATGTTTCTAGCCTTCTGAGCAGGATTTCGTGATCGATGGTGTCGAACGCTGCTGATAGATCCAACAAATTTAGCAGAGTAATATTTCCAGAATCTGCCTTTACTAATATGTCATTCATGATTCTTAATAGTGCAGTTTCAGTACTGTGGTTACTTCTGTAAGCAGATTGAAATGGTTCCAACAGGTCATTATTTCTCAAATGACACATTAGTTGTTGTAATATCACCTTTTCAAGGATTTTTGAAAGAAAAGGAAGGTTTGAGACGGGTCTATAATTTTTCAACATGTTTTGATCAAGAGTCGTTTTTTTCAAAAGTGGTGTTACCCAGGCTGTTTTAAAATAATCAGGGACAGACCCACTTAAAATAGAGTTGTTTATTATTTTTGTAATAGTTGGAACCAGTTCATCAATACAAGATCTAACCAAAAATGTAGGAATAGGATCGAGGTCACAACATTTTGATGGCGATGCCATGATGATAGATTTTACAGATTCATTCGACACAACACCAAAAGTGTCTATAGGATTTCCCTGAAACTCATCAAAATGATCAATGGCATCAAAACTGTCAAGATTTTCTCGAATAGTTGTAACTTTTTAATCAAAATAATCAGCAAAAACATTGGGCAACAAATTGTTCTCGTAAATTGTGGGTAGAGGTGTTTCCTTTCTTTTCCCTGTGAGTTCGTCACAAATACTAAAAAGTTCCTTACAAGATGTAGAATTTTGAAGTTTAGTGACATAGAAGTCTTTTTTTGCAAGTTTAATAACACATTTCCATTTGTTCTTCTGGTGTTTGAAAATGTCCTTGTGGACTGTAAGACCTGTCTTTAACCATTTCCTTTCTGCTTTGCGACATTCTGCTTTGGCTGCTTTGACATCTAGGGTGTACCATAAAGCGAACGGTCTGTTGGAGATTGACCTGGTCTTGATAGGTGCATGTCGCTGTAGTAGATCTTGCTGGATGTTATTATAAGATGTGATGTCGCCTTCAAAGTTCTCGAGAGCATTGGCCATTTCCGTCTTGAAGGCATTGATGTCGATACCTTTTATG
Source organism: Onchidella celtica (assembly GCA_963931925.1). NCBI lineage: Eukaryota > Metazoa > Mollusca > Gastropoda > Systellommatophora > Onchidiidae > Onchidella > Onchidella celtica. Next base: position 8,010,901 of record OZ007572.1, read on the forward strand.
TCTCTGGACGACACAACTTTTTTGATGATATTTGGCTTTGCGAAATCAATATCGAGTACGATGGTTTTATGATCCGAAATGAGTTTTTCTAGGACGGCGGTGTTGGTGAAGGTGCTCAAGGTTTGTTTGATGATCACTAAATCTAAGATGTGACCAGCTCGATGAGTTGGACATTTGATTATCTGAGACATGTTGCATTGGTCGATAAGTTCTTTAAGTCGTTTTACTTCAGATGATGTTTCAGAATCAAAATGAAAATTAAGATCACCCAAAAGAACAGGGTATCCTTTCTCGCAGGTTAAGCGTGGTAGGAGAACTTCAAGTGCACTCAGAAAATTGGTTTTACTGCCTGACGCTCGATAAATGCAGGCAAAATGAAAGACTTTGGTGCCAAGATCTAATGATAGCTCCATAATCTCAAATGTTTCAGGTTGGTAGCTAGTTTCCGGTTTAATAACAATTTTTTGTTCAAGTGATTTTCTGAAAATTACAGCGATCCCGCCTCCAAGACGATTTTTCCGAGGAAAAGATTTAATTTTGAAATTAGGAGGTGTCAGTTCATCTTCAATAATAGCATCACGCTCTTTCACTAACCATGTTTCAACGATAAACAGTAAATCTAGATCCTTTTCGTGAATGAGGTCCACAATGTCTTCAGTTTTATTTCTAGATGACTGAGCATTTAAATAACCAACTCTGATGTTACTGCACTGGTCACGTTCTACATCATCAGTGTCCACTTTGATTAAATTTGCTTTGCATACTTGTCTATATCCAGGGAGACAACCATGTCTACTGGTGATGTTTACTTTAATTCTCTGTTTGCCTCCCCTCCTTGAGCGTTTGGTTGCTGGTATTAAGTTAATTTTGTTGTTTCTTAATCTATGCATTACACTAGGTGGTACAATTGCTGTGTTCAAGGGTCTTAAAGCACACAGCTGGTCTCTTGAATAGGCCATTGTGGGATTACACAGTTGTTGACTGAAGGTGTTCATATTCACTTCACCAAGCACATCAGTGTGCACACCGGTCTCAGTGTGTAAGTGTTCACTTGTCAAAACAATGTTACCTGTACTAGCCATGAGTAGTGACAGGCCAAGAATAACACAAGCACAATGGTGGAAATTATTCCAACTTGAAGATCTTAAAATTGATCTGAGAATTTCTGACTTCAATTTCATAATTTTCACAATATTTTTTCACACATGAATTCACTGAAACCTAATAAACATGCTGGTATAAAAATCCAAAAGAAAGCCGATGTTGATCAGGAACAACAAGTAATAAAATGCAGAGCACAAAAAGGCTGCCAACCGGCGCACTGTGTCATACAGAGTACTTGAATTGGAAGCGGCCGGAATCCTTAGTCATCTCCAAGAAAAATATCTCACAACAAGATCAGGCACACACGCACGCTGTACAACTTTACAACAAGAAAAAACCGGTGTATTTGTCTAGGATCCTGATTCTCATTTACGTCACTTTATCTGGCATTGGGCTTGCAACTGTGTGTTTGATAATGGAGAATATCTGTCATGTCATACACAACAAGTTACGCCCGAGGCCGATACACAACGATAGATAGATTCTCAAAAGGACAATGGTTTTCACTGCAAATGGAGAAGATGCGCAAGCTCAGCAGGCGGAATGATACATTCACAAGATAACTGCCATTTATTTGATAGTAAAAGACGACCAAGGCAATTTTGTTTGTTACCTCCCTTCCTTGTTGTTTTTCCGATCAAGCCTGGCCCCGGCCCTCTTTTGCCTCCCTTGCATCACAAAGAAAAAAAGACAGTAACAGTCTTGATGACAGAATACCTTGTTTTGTCTTTACGCAGAAAGGAAGTAGAATTTGATATCCCAGTCAGTTTCCATATTGTCTGTAAAACTTCAATAAAATAAAGTTCAAAGTAGTGAAATTATCACTTACAGAAGGAGGATATTTCCCTCGACTCCTTTTCATAAATTTTGATAAGATATATAAGCGCCCTCTGTACATCAGTAATAGAAGTGATCCATTTCATGTCTCCGCTTTATTACCAGCAATTAAAAATGAAGTAAGACGGGATTGTGCCCGAAGTTCATCAAAGAAAGAGAAACACTGCGATATCCTGTGCATTTGAAAAAAGGTAGTTCTCTCCCTTTAGTTATCTAGTATCATGTTTGGGACTAGTTTTTTTATCGGAGATTATTCATAATAATGATTATGTTGTTGTGAAATTTGGTGCAGAAAAATAAAGTAATAAATAGATAAATAAATTGATGGCCAAACAAAGTTGGATTTCTTTTTCTGAGAAGAGAGAGAGAGAGAAAGAGAGAGGGAGAGAGAGAGAGAGAGGGAGAGAGAGAGAAAAAGAGAGACCGAGAGAGAGAGAGGGAGAGAGAGAGAGGGAGAGAGAAAGAGCGGGAGAGAGAGAGAGAGAGAAAGAGAGACCGAGAGAGAGAGGTTTTTCCTTCTTCAAAGTTTGTTTTGGGTGCTGATGAATCCCAAGTATTGTGCAACTGACGTGCCGAGTTTCTCGTTCTGTTTCTGTTGTTTAAGCAAACATTGTTTTGTCCTTTGCGCCATGCAATTCGTGACCTGTAGACTACTCGATTATCTCCTTATCTTTGCTGTAAAACAATCCTCATTCAAACGAACTGTATCGAAAAAAAAAGAAGAAGAAGTCTATTGTATGTACTTTGTTTTTGGGGAATTCCTTGACGTCACATTAAAAGGTCTCTCAAACTTTAGTGTGACCTAGAGTACAAAATAAGGAAACCACGCATTTCCACATTTCATTTTTTTTTTTCACGTGTTTCAGCAAATCTTCGCTTTTGTTATGGTGGAAACTCACGAACAAAAGTGATAAATTCCTCCAAAGACACCAAAAAGTGTGAAACGTCAATCTCATCCAATCGTCCTAAAAGACCATTTGATTTCGCCGGGGACAGAGATATTATGGATGATCCCCGGAAGATACATACTGAGTTCTGAAGTGGAAGATAGTGTGAAAACATTAGGAATAAAATCGTGAACAGCGACTGATGGAATAATAATAATAATGAATGGCATTTATATAGCGCATATCCATTTTTAAAATGCTCTATGCGCTTTACAGAATCAACATGTCAACCACAGAGCAGAATGGAGCGGCCTGCGGAGCGTTCAACACACTACACTGCTTCTTTCTCTCTCCCTGTCTCGCCCACTCTCTCTCTCTCTACCTCTCTCTCAGAGCAAATTGTAACGCAGCCTGTTAGGCGTAGTTCACAACTCACAACAGTTCACAACTCACAACTCAAATAATATTTGAAAGTTTATTATATAATAATATAAAGTAATATATTTAATAATGAATAATAAATTTTGTTGTTGCTGGTGGGGGAATGATATGGATAAATTTTAATCTATTAATTTCAATTACCTGAATCAGGTAATCAACAGGACAAATCATATAGCAGACATGCCAAATCGTCCAGGGACATTGTGGTAACTGCTGAAAAATATGATCGATTTGTGAAACATAAATTTAAGTGTAAATGTCGACTAGGTAATGTCACGCTTCGACCCTCCCCATCTCCATGTCCTGTTGTATCACCCTCTACACACACATTTTCCCTGTCCTAATCACTTTCAGGCAAATGAAACATCAGTAATTTCTCCGGCTCGAGCCGCCGTAGAAATCTTGAACTTGTAATAGTTCAAACAGTCACTGTTCAAAGAGAAAGAAATATATTACTCTTGAATCTTCACATAACTAAATAGAAACCATTGTCCACTGGCTCCTTCTCGGGTCTCTTAGGAAGCAATACACTGACATGCAAATGATCTCATACTTGCGTTTACTTGGTTTCAAAAGTAGATTAAACCCCCTCACGGAGAGACAACAACAGCACTCTCACCTCCAAGCTGACACAGTTACATTTGTTGGTCCTGTCAATCTTTCTATACGCATGCGAGCCATGGTCACTAATAGCAGAACTAAACAGGAAGATCCAAGCAGGGGGGATGAGATGTCTCAGAAAAGTACTTGGCGTCCCGTACATAGAACACATCACAAATGAAGAAGTTCACAAAACCATCACCCAACATGTGTGTCACTATGATGAAGATCTTCTGAACACAGTAAAAAGAAAAAAAGTTGAAATGATTTCCCGGAGATCAGTCTATGGATCACGTTTTACGAGTTCTTGAAAATCAACTAAACGGCGTACCAACCATTGTCCTATTTGTGCAAGATCTTAAAGTGATGTCAACGTCGTGACATGTGACAAGAGCCAGTGGACTATCAAAAACCATCCTCCAGTTCAGGGAACGAGGAGACGGGGCAGATAAAGAAAGAAATGGGCGGAAAACATTACTGAATGGACATTGGGAAACTTTGCCACAACACAGGCCCTCGCCCATGACCGCCAGAGAGTACCCTCTCTACACCTGTCTCGGTGTGGCAAGCAGCAGGGTATTCCTGTGTTCTAATGTTAGCCGTAAGCACGTCAAATTGTTTTTTAAATCAGCCGACAGCAGTGATCTATATGATACGACAGAAAGTGTTCACGTCACGGGTCATGTACTAGTTAAAAAAATGGATCGGAGGCTAGCAGTCAGCGTCACAAAGCAAACTAAACAATAGAAACACAGACTCAATTAAAAATAATTCAAACTTTGTTTGCACCCTCCAAGGTATTTGAAACCTACATACAACATTTGGTTACTGTAGGTGGCCTTATAAAAGTTGAAAGGTTAAAAATTGGTGAATTATATAGTATAGATGTGACACCATAAATAAAAGTCGATTGTGTAGGAAAAACATGAAACAAACTCTTTGCCAGCCAGGCAGGCATGAAAAAAAAAACGACCAATGACGATCTTTTGGGATTTTAAAGTAGAAACTCTGCAATGCTCCAGATGCTGATGTTTACAGTACGTGACATGCCACGCCCTATGGAAAACAAAAACAGAAAGAAATGGGCCTGGGGCGGGGATTTTTCTGCCGATAATGCAGATGGGGGAATGGGGGGGGGGGTAGGGGATCTCAGAACAACATTCAAACATGGAGACAATAGCACCCAGGAGAGCACCTCCTCTCGACCTCTTTTAGTACAAGAATATTGAATCCCCGAGTATGCTGCACACATGAGGCAAGTGGTCATATCACCGTAAGGGTGTGCCACAGAATGGAGTGATTGTTGACCTTCGGGGATGCTATGGATTATTGCCCAGGTTTCTTAATTAGTACACGGAGTTAGTACAAGTCCCATTTTTTATTAATGGAATGCGCGCCATCGATCATTAGTTGAGTGGGAAGAAGAAAGAAGCAAATAGTACAAAACATCCCCCAGCTGGTCTGAGGAAATCTTGTACATGATCAAAAGGCTGCCATGTTTAGGATGACGCAAAGTGGTCCTCTGGGAAATGGACGTCCATTATTGGAACAAGATGTTTATCCAGGGCTGGTAAGAGCAAAATCTATAATACTGGCACTAATTGAATGATCTCTCTGAATTAGATACATGGGAGTCAGGGCAGAGATACCGTCTGTGGCAATCCTTTTCCATTCAGCCACTGCATTGCACTTGAGACATTTGCAGTGATTTGCCGTGTATGCAGTGCTATTGGACAAGTCAAAATCCATTGCCTCTGTCTGGTCTATGCAAAATTGGTTGATGCATAAACGCGGCGGGCTATAAAAAGTTCTTCTCGAAAAAACAAGATATTAGTAATATTGTTAATTGATGTGTTACCTGTCGTATTTAACGTTCCTGGTCTACACTCTGATAGTGTTTAGACCAAATAAATCGTTTTCCAGAATGGGCCACCCCAATAGGACTATTTCTACAGAAACATTAATTTCTACCACAGCCAATTTACTGAAGTTGCGGCATTCCTCACAGCGGGACAGAACTGATGAGGCAACATTGCATCTTCCAGTTGTGCTCACTATCAGTGAGCCCGAGACTTCTTCTTGGGTGCAACAGCTTCAGGATTCCGGCACTGATAAACATATATCAGTTATGTTTACAAATTACTACATCGACTGGAGATTTCCCGGAGATCAGTCTATGAATCACGTTTTACGAGTCCTTGAAAATCAACTAAACGGCGTACCAACCATTGTCCTATTTGTGCAAGATCTTAAAGTGATGTCAACGTTTATAAGCGCTGTTTGTTCTTCTGCTTCTCTGAAATGGACGCATGTTCTTCACTGTTCAGAGTGGGTCGTGGTTACGACAAATTCACGTATTCCTCGTTTACTTGCAAAGCACCCATGTCTCGATTTCTCCACGGTCATTACCGAGTGTGACGATGGAACAATAATCATGAGGAAATCTAGGAGCAGAGATAAGTACAAAACGAAGCTGAGACTCCGGAGCAGTTTTTGGTCTGTGGAAGATCTTCAGCGAGAATTCCCAGATTTGGTCGATATGAAAAAAGTAACCATGGAAGGTCTCCAGCTACCTATTGGTATTCTTGACGGTGTTGAAAAATACAGTTATAAAGTTGGGGAAGGAAATTCTACTAAATACGCAGGGTATAGTGTAACACTAGTGCAGTTGTTAGCTGCCAAGCTTAGATTTAACTTCACATTTTCATTTCCACAAGATGGTGGGAGTTACGGCGGTGTGCAAGACGACGGCTCATCCACTGGTTTGACAGGTATGTATGCTGTGTTTTCTGGTTTTGAGATCTTTGCTTCTAGGTGGCTTCTGCCTAGGGCTGATGGCCCCTTGTTCTTGATTCTTGAGTTCGTTTTCTTTTTGCTTCATACTGTGTTAGGCAAGACCGTGTCTTTACATGAAATACACCAGTTTGAAAATTGATTCACCATTAATTTGGAAAGCAAATAGATTCCTGATAATTCGAATTATTGCACTTTCGTGCAAATCCCGTCGTATCAATTAATCATCATGGTTTTGGTTTGGACCTGCCCCAATTCTTTACCTGACTTATTGTAGTTAAAGCAATTTTCGAAATATTTACTTGTTGTTTTCAGTAATTGTTTCAACTCTGCATGCAGTTTAAAACAGATTCTGTGTAGAGAACCTTGCTATTGTTAGAACAGGAACATAGCTCTGAAAAAAAATATGGGAGTACACAAAACTTAGATGGGCCTTATTAAGTTATGTTTGAGATTCACGAAATAATATTAAAGTCGGCATTTAAGTGGGCATCCAGACACAATAATGAAAAGCAAAATATAATGATATAAAAATAGGGGGGGGGGGGTGTCAGTTAAAAACGGTATCAAATGCCCACAAAAGAAGTTTCCATAATTATTTTTTTATGGGGGGGGGGGGGGGGTGGGTTTATCCTCATTCCTGCTTCAGGCTTAAAAGGCGATAGAAATATCACCTTCACCGATGCATTTGCACCTGACATCATAGGAAAAGCCACGAAACCGAGATAACACAGATGTTACAAATTATACTATAGCGCTGTACCATTATTATTATAACATGGTATTGATACAAAACGTTAGAAAAGCATCAGTAATTACAGTATTACGGAATATCACTCAACAGCTCTAATTCTAAACATCGCCCCCCCCCCCCCCCTCCCCAAGACAACAACAACAATAAGAATAAGGCTGTTGTTACTCATACGTACGCACCTGAAGCGTTTTGCGCTGGGAAGGCGCAGCCAACGTATCTATCCCTAACCCCGTACTTATTCTCAACCCTAAATCTTATCGAATTCCTAACCCTGTCCATGACCCTTTCAACAACAACACCAATAAATAAAAAAACGGGGGAAAACAAAAAGCAAGTCTGAAAGAATAATTAAGGCTGTTGTTAAGGATATTTCGGGGGGGGGGGGGGCTCTCTAGCTCTGGAGTCACAAAAGGCTTTAAAATACGTATCCCTAGCGCAAAACACTAGAGATACGTATGTACATGCAAGTAACAACAATCTAACAATAACAACTAGAAGAAATCCCAGCAGCGATTTGCATGTTTTATCAGAAGTCCGAAAATGAAGATTTTGTTCTAAAATAGCATGTTATTTCAACGATCAAAGTATGAATGGAAAATTCATTGCCAGGAAAGATGAAATTCTGTATTTTTCTGAATAACCAACCACCTTATCGCTTAGCTCAGGAATTCCAAACCTTTTTGCGTACTATACACTTCCGGTAACTTTTCGAAAGTAAACTCACTCCCATCCTTTTTTCCAGAAACTTCGGTTTTCATGTTCACTGCAAAAAGGATATTGTTTTTAATATTATTGTTTGATTTTAAGTAACGATAAAAATGATAATAACACATAACAACGGTATTTCAGGTATTTATGAATAACTAATGATGAACAGAAACCGGTATACCAGAGGGAATCCAGAAAAAGTAAATTTGAAATCAACAACACTTGGTTGGTGAGATTTAACTCCTATGTACGAAATTCTCTTTCAGCGTATATTTCTATTTTATTCAAAGGGATGATAGCACGTAAAGAGGTCGCCTTCAGCAGTATGGGTCTACTCAAAACACAGAATCGACTGCAGGCTATAGACTTCACTCCCGCTGCTATGGTTCATAGACGCATGCACATCCTATACAAACTACCCCACAGAGATACCAAACTGGACACTACTCTACTGGACATCTTAGAGCCGGACATTTACTTGTTCTGCCTGGGACCTGCGCTATTTCTGGCCATCCTTGGGGGGCTGACCCATATTCTGACAAGGTCTTGCACCTCGCCTGCACCTGTCGGGTCGCTTAGCAAGGATTACAGGTAACTACGTTTATCCACACTGAAAGAGGCCTGTTTGTTTTTCATTATGAGTAAGTTCTTATGGGTAAACACGAGCGGCTTTGTATAGGAACAAAAATGACTGTTCTTGAAATGCTAATGGCAAGAATACATGTAGTGTATCTTAAATAGCCATGACTTTCTTAACAATAATGACATTGGCAATAACTCTGTCGCCTTACCTTTTCCAAAAACACGTTCGGTTGTGAAGGTTCATTCCCAATCCATTTATTAGCTCAGTTCATTTCATTTTTACTGTTTCACTGTTTAATTTCTGCCTTATGTGCCTATTTTGTGTGTTTGTGTGTGTGTGTATGTATGTCTGGCGTAACAGATTATGCAATAGATTGGGCGTGAGAGAGAGAGAGAGAGAGAGAGAGAGAGAGAGAGAGAGAGAGAGAGAGAGAGAGAGAGAGAGAGAGAGAGAGAGAGAGGGGTTAGTTGCAGATGGAAAGTTCAAGGCTTCCAATGCAGCTCCTAGAACACAATTTTTGGATTGGGCGCTATATAAATAATCTTCATTATTTTTGTTAACAATGAAGAAGATTTTTTTTATTCAACATCCCCTCCATGCTATAAACACAATGCTTTTTGAAGTACACGTACTAGGTTTTTTTTTTCTTTACAAAACAAGGTTCCAAAAAAGGTGTTTACAATCCTTCAGTCTGTAACAGAATTTGCGTTAAAGGTTCAGAGATATTGTGGATAATAATATTTTCTTTCAGTGGTGGGGACGCTGACAAGTACTGTGGTCCAAGCACATTCAAATTTCTATACATGGAACATAATAAGTTGGCGAGTGTTACAAATCTGGTACTGGGTGGTAGTGCCCTCTAGCTGTTATGAAGAGGGTCTTCTCAATGATGGAATTATGACTGCATTTTAAATCGAGAGGTATTTACTATTTACTCTTTCGTACCATGCCACACACTAAGAACAATCTGAATAAGTTTCATAAACAGAAGTGCAGGGCCACAAATTTAATTACATTAAATTTCCTAACAATTTTGTCTAGATCTATTACATACTAAAAGACAACATCAGCAGCATCAAATGAAAATTCAATAATATGTCACTAGAAGTCTTCTCTAGATTCCTATAAGGTTATGATCATTCTGACTCACTAACAATTTAAGTACTAGTTATATATCTCTCAGATATAGTCTGCCTACTATCTATCAAGCAATATACTAATGTCTCTGGCGACGATGTCATCTCAGCTATTTGTGCCTACCGCTTACAATGGATCAAGCTCGTCAATATAAACTGACGTAGTTAAGTCTATTGGATCTACTCTAGGATGGGCTGGCAATCCCCAGCCTCATCCAGACAAATCAATCCCAATTCACAGATGTGTATGCCAAACATTCATACTAGTGGCAAGTCAATATAAATCTTTGTCTTGCATTCTTGGGTAGCACTCCTAGCATATGCGGCAATCCTGTCCTACTGGATAAATTATGTTCAGTTCCTCGTTCATTGTTGAATCATCAAAGGACAAACACTTACACTTGGTCCCTGGTATTAGAAAAACCAGGGAACAGTAGACAATAGCAGTGGGCATATCTCATTCAAGCATATGGCTTCATCTCAATGTCTATAGTGGACTAGACATGAATCTACAGTCTTATGATTCTTCAGGCAGAATCGTGCCGACGCCTGCACAGATTGGAATTTTCTGTATGGAGTAATGGACATAGGTATGGCTACGCTTTTATACTGTGCAGCCACCTGCAAATTACCGTCCAAATCCCTAGATTTGATTGGTGCATCCATGCGAGCTCATCTCGCAGTATTAATATATTCTACGTGGGAGTTGGTCACGGCCTTGTACTAAAAACAGACAAGGTCAAATTAAAATGTCAAAACAATTACTGAAATCTTTAAACCCTCGTGCTTTCTACATTTTATGTACGAATTTCTGAACGCGACTAAGCGTCTTAAACTATCTATCCTTATTCACCCCTTCTCTTCCCTTCTAAGTGTTCATCAAAATCACGGGGTCGAGAATTGCACTGTCACTCCTAACTTATCCATTTATTCTATCTCGCCCCACTTTCTTTCCATCTCTAAGAAAAAGTGTTTCAAAAACAAACTGTTCACGAGAACAGTTCAAGGACAAAATTACGCTGGTTATAATCAACGAGACCGTGAAAAATCAACTCCTTGCAAGTCGTGACCCAGCACGGCATTTATATTACTTAAACCCTGACAGCGAGTGTAAAAGGCTTGGAATGTATCCGTCAGAAATGTTGTTTTTTTTCTGTTCCATTCGGAAAGTCACATCTGTATACTTATAAGAGTATCTGCGTATCTTTAACAGTTTTTTTTTTTCTTTCTCAATGTCATGTTGTATTGCTTTATTCGAAACTAGCATGACTTGATTTTAAATAGTGATGTTACGGAATCCTTACTTTTGACTGCACTTTCTAGCCTACACCATGAATCGAAGTGTCATCTTCATTTCTTTTAATTTCTCAAACTTAAAAATAACTATGCAGTATCAAGTTTATTTCCCCAGTGAAATGACTTTATTATGAGAACAACAACAACAACAACAACAACAACAAAAAAGACTGCGTATAAGTTCACGTTTATTCTTTTATTTTCATCCTCATCGAGCAGAAGGCTTGCCACCTTCCCTGACCACGTATGCTTCCAAGTCAACAGAGTGTACGCCAGCCAAACTGGACGGATATTACGAGCATCCTGGGGACTTTTCTGTTTCATCTTAGGGACGGCATATAGCGCATATCTTGTCACAAGTTTCACCGTCAAATCCAAAGAGCTGAAACTGGATACGATTGAAAAACTGCTGCAGGCGTCGCAGTTTAGCTTCGGTATCACCAACGAAAGGACAGCTGTCGTTAGATTCTTTGAAAGGTCTACGGACAAATATATTCAGGAAGCTTGGCAAAAAATGGTTGTGTTCAACAAAACTAACTCAAATACGTTCAGCGGTGATGAAAAGGTACATATTTTACGACTTTTGGAAGGAAATTATGCTTTCATTGACAGAATTTATCTCGATGATATCCCATTGTTTGTGGACGAAACCGATTCCGAATTGCGTGGTTATCAGCTCCATTCTTTTGATGCCATCGGAGAGGGATATTTAGCCCTTCCCAGAAACGCTTTCTTCAAAGACCTGCTCAACATGGCGATACTGAACTTCGAAGAGTCAGGAATTCTCCCACATTTACGAGAAAAGTTCCACATTACTCGGCCTGCCAACACTTCACGGTCCGCCAATCTCCAACAAGGAGGCTCGGTTCATTTCTCCAGGATTGTAATAGTAATCTACATGACCCTATGTAGCGTGACCATCGCCTCTATTTGTCTAGCAGCGGAGTATATTTGCTTTGTGTATCTAAGGAGATGGGGAAATTCCACGTGACCCGCTAAGCCCCAGGATTGGAATGGACAAATGGACATACATTTTATATTGTGTATGAATTACATTTAAAGTTTAATTTCAATGGCACATTTCTTCACATTCTTATGCAAACATAATGAAAACTAAATCAAGTGTGTTGTCCCCGCAGTGCTGTTTGACTTGTTTCAGTGATTTAACCCTCTATCGCTCAGACACGGACTGCTTTAAACAAAACTACAGAAACAGGCAAGGTTATTTTAAACGAATCAAGTAAAACTGCAAAAATATCAATATTAATCATGAAAACTTCTTTGTTGGTCAATTTGAAATTGTATTTAAAAACAGTAACAACAAACATTAGATACTGGGTTATATTACGTGTTGCAAATATATAGTACGCTGAGCACTTGAAAGTTAATGCTGTTTCAAACGCAGGCACGTCGAGCCCCAGAGGGTCAATGATGTTGCATGACTATGCTTGGGCAGAAAAATGCAACGATTGTTGATCCCTCTTCTGTAACAATCTTTCTGTTTAGGCGACAATCTTGAGGATTACTCAAACTACTGTGTGTTTACTTCCTTTAATGAGCAATAAAGTGGTCTTTTTAAGCTGTCTTACTGTAAGCCTACGAGCAATCTGGAGATCAGATACCTAGTCCAAAATTAAAAACGCGATAAACACGAGGTAAGACAGGCCGACTACCAATAATGAGATCCCAGTCTGTTTTCACTTTGAGCTTCCAATCTAGTATGCAGTGCATGGCCCCGACAGTCTTTGCCAAAGAGAGGAAGTTCACTTTTCTTAAGATACAACTTTCTACAACAAAAGCAAGAGCAACAAACAATTATTAGGCTACATTTGACACACCCCCCCCCCCTCTTCCTCCCAGTGCAGCGATAGGCCCGAAAATGGCGTGAAATGAATCTATTTTCAATTGTCTCATGAAGGCAACTGGGACACATACATAAGTATTCCCTGATGACACGAAGCATTAAATTGTATGATTTGGTAACAACAATGGGATTTTTTGGCCTACATTTTTTCTAGTCCTGAAGTAGAGGAGACATTCACTACGTAAATTAAATCGAGAGTCATAACTTGTTGGAATTTATTCCTTTCGTCAGCATAATTAATATTAAGATATTAATTGTATACAGGTGTGTGCTTCATACCAGGGCTACTTCCTTTGTTTCTTTCTTCTTTCGATTTACATGTAAATACAGCTTCCTTATTAATTGATGTTTAGAAAAATACAGACATAGTGTAAATAATAGTATGTGCTCAATTGAAACATCACAGCCATGTTGATACCAAATTTAAATGCAATTTTTCAGCTCTAATAGAGCTTGCCCCCTCGCGTGCACCAACACACGGACACACACATGTGCACACACACAGATATCACACAAACACAGTCATACATGACGCAAACATAGAAAACCAGGAGGCAGAAAGAACTACACAGTGAGTAAGAGCCCGCCCCTCGAGTGACACTCAATCATTTGCAGCTCAAAAGGAAATCGCACCATGCATGTCCAATTAATGCCGTTGTATGAACACTCAAAAGAGACAACAATGAATATTTTATACGGCAGGCAAGCAAATATTAGAGAATTTGCAGTCTCCGTTCAAAGATACAGACCGCAGTGTAATACATTGGCTGATGAGGGAACTACTTTTTTCTGTGAGCATTACAACAGAGCTACTGGGATTACAATTTAATCACGTAAATCGCAGCTCATTAATGAGCTTGGTGTCATTAGCACTGAACACATGGAACTGGACATTTATTTAACGAGATGGGGGCATTTCAGTTCGTCCAAACGGCTAAATCGAGCAAACAATTGCTGACAATTCTAAAGGGCCCATTTTTGTGGTGACATGGTAGTGCTTTATGATTTCAGACAAATATTGAATATTGCATGTTTTTATTTTCAAACCTGTAATCTGTGATGCCGATTGTGTGGACCTCAGAGATGTGAGGTTTCTTTCCCCCAGAATTTAAGGTGTTTAGATATAACAATATCGTCATTATTAGACATGTAGTAAGATATCTATGACTAGACATTTGGCTAGGACGACAAAAATGATGATATAGCAATGGCGATTGTTTGGTATATTTTTTTGTTAAAACTCCGGGAATCACAGAATTGAACATGTATGCTCTCAGTCTGCTATAGGCAGGGGCGAGGCTTCCCCATAATCAAATAATCAGTGATTACCCTTCGAATATTAATTCTAGAATTACTACGCTTTTCAGATCGAGCCCAACTCCAAGTCCATTTAGTCAGTTCACAGTTCTGTTCTGCCTCGCTATTTTGGGTTTGTTGTTATAGTCTAACACCCCCCATCGAAAAGCATCTTTGTAGGACCTACACCATATGAACTGGTCCAAAATCAGTGATTAACAAAGACGAAGAAGACTTGACTACAACCAGAAGCTAGCATGAGCATAGCCTGTATTCGCCGAAGTGGCGCCGCAGACAGCAAAATAGTGGGGGAAAAAAATAGGATCATAATTAAAGTTTGACCCGATTTTACGTACCTATGCAGGTTTTTCACTATGCGGTCGTTTTCATCCCAATCGAAAGGTAAAGAGTAGAGTGAAAGAGTTTGTGTGGATTTTTGTTTGTTTGTTTGAGGTAATCCAAGAATAATTTACTCTACGTACAGCAAGAGTTGTCAAAGCATAATAATGTATAGTTTAGATCTAGATATGTCTGTGAGCAAAATCAGTAGAACGTATTAAGAACATCAATTCACTTGGTAGGTCGCTCGAACCTACACCGCAACGGCAGATAGCCACTTCTCCGAGATCGCTACACATTGTTGTGTCACAGAGATGCCAGTTAAGCACTTTCTGCCATTTAATATTAATGGGTCTTTTTCGAGAAACTTTATGAGATGGTAGAATAGCAAAATCTCTGGCTATGAATATGCCAATGAAAACTTGCCGTTCAAATTATATTTTAAAAAATGGATGATAAATATGAGTCTGTAAGTCTGTTAGTATGAATGAATGGTATTTTCAGATTAGTTTGGCTTGTAAATTGCTGCATTCCTGTCCTGTTGACAAGAATAGTCCGCTCTTTAGATTTTGCAGTGCTTAGCACCCGTTTCATTGTTTTAGTCGCTGCATTTATAATTATGTAAATATGATGTAGAGATACGTCCTATTATAAGGATCTTACTAGCTTAAATTCTGATTACCCTCTGCCGAGGGCCACGCTTTGCCCCTGGCTATAGGCTCTTTCATTCCCTTTACTTACTGAGTCTCTTGGCCATGCTTTGACAGATCATTCAGGCATTTTCTATCACAAATTTGCTCCAGTATTTCCAATAAAAGTAGACACATTTCAAAACGAGTCTTTTTTTTTTTTTTTGGAAGCACACCCTTGTTTAATTGGAAAGAAAAGGTTGATTTACTCTTAAAATCCTCTGGTATTTTTAATGAATGACCACTTAATGTTGTGCGTCACAAATCGCTTCATGTCCAGATCCTCCTCCTGGACAGGAGCAGCGTGACTGCTGAATGAAGGAGAGTAAAAATATGTAAAAAATTCTGCGTTACTTCGATCAAAACGAATTGGAGGTTATTTCACATGCTTTGCATTGCCGCGTGCACTCTTGATTTAGCTCACATGCACATCAATAGCTGACATTTAGAGGAAGAGAATGAGGCGTTGGCACTTTGTGTTTAGTTTTTGCGACAATCCATATGTTTTTGTAGATCTAAATGTCCAGGGCATGAATTACTTGCCACAAACTATATGCATTTTTTTCTGTGTGCATTGCATGATATCCCCACATTAAACCTTAATGTTTCAAATAATGGCACTCATGGTAAATGTGAATACATTAATTACGAATGTATGTGTCTGTGCAGAAATTAGCAGTCGAAAGAGCGAAAGAGGTAATAGAGATTTTTATTTCCTCCGAAAGCCAATGAGATCCACGGCGCATAGGCTCAAGCCCGTTTTGACTCGATTTTGTGAATTATTGAGTTAAACGTGACTTCGTGCACTGGTGACACTACAACACTTCTATCTCGCTAGTTGACCCAAACGAAGTACGACATGTTCGAGTCAAAAGCGAGGCAAAACAGACTTTGACTCAGTGCTTTACAAACTAGCCTAAAAAGCTGGGGGAGACAAAGAAGAGACACAGTTAAACGAAAACGACATAATAGAAAAAGTGTTGTTTTAGATAGAGGTTGTAATGTTTCTTTTCGCAATTGATTTGTAGGTTATTCCCGTACTGTAGTGTTTAGACTCATCAAACCATCTTGTATGGCTAAATTGCTTTCTCGCTGCTCCAATTAAATACGATTTGCAGAAAAAATCAGTGTTGATTCTGAAAGCTTTTCTTTGATTTTGGAAAAGTAGAATTTTCGTTTATTTCTTTTTTTTTTTATAGTTTATTTAGTCTGCTGTGTCAGCCTTTCGATCTTCTGTGTGGCAGCTTAAATGTCTGTTTAGGCATTCTTCGATTCGTCAGAACTAGTGTAGCCTATTGGAGAGTGCTATAAAACATGGATCAGTACTCTTATAACAGCCAGAGAGCAATTTATATTCAATTCTGACGTCTTGGAACTCACAACTGGACCAAGTGAATCTGCACGATTGCACCATAATTATACTTCAAACGAAAAAAAAAAGGGCGGACATTTTCCCCAATTAAGAAGTGTAGAAAATAACTTATTGCTAACCATTTGCAATGGATAATAATGTTGTCAATGTGGCACAATGGCCCGGGCACCACTGGGTCTTAATTTGAATCGAAAATGACAGAAGTTAGATGCATTTAAGTTTTTTCAAATTACAATGTCAGTTTAATGATACAAGGTAAACATACCGTCTTTTCACTCTTTCAGGAATAAGCCTAGCAAACTTGAGCTTTAATTATCACTGTATTGTAGTGCAATGAAGTACAATAACAAATAACAATAAAGAAATAACTATTGCATTAGAATTCTGGTAACTGTAGTCTATCTGCATTGTATCAAACTACAGCCAATTTAATAGTATGTTATGTAAGCCAAAGTACAAGAAAAGATACCTTAGCAAGACACACACAGCATTAACAGATCATAGGAATGGTGAAGCAATTAATAAATATCTACATTTATCCACAAATCAAAATTCAGAAATATAGTAAAACCAACAAAGACACACATAGAACAGTTACAAAAAAAAAACACCAATCGTCGTGGAAACTGTAAGTTATAATTAATATATGCAAAAAAATCATAGCATTACATACAGAGGTCTCCGAGAAACGGGACTTCCACAAAGTGCGTTGTGGGCTCAGTCCTGGCAAAATTTTGCCCCCTCCCTCAACCTTTATTGTACGCCTCTTCACTCCACACATTTGGCTTTACCCCCCACCCCCCAACCCCCCAACCCTCCCCTTTCCTCTTATACAAGCTTAAGGCCACTAGAAAGCTGAATGTCCCATGGCATAACCTTCATGTTTTAAAACTTTGAGGGGCATTTTGTTTCGACTATCCGATTATTTCATGAGATACTAATAGTCGATTTTTTTACATAATTCTACGACGGTCTTTCTGTGTGTGCGTTTTTACTACTAGACTCTGAGGGCACCTTCCCCCCTCCCACTCCCCCAGCGCGTTCCAGAGTGTACGTACTTTATGGATTGTACCAAATCTGATCAAGTCTGAGGGCAAAATCCGAAAGCACTAGAACTGCCCTGGACGAATGAATGAAATTCCTGGCAGCTAATTGAGATGCACTCAGGCCCATTGTATAGTATGTTTACCCTTTGGATTAGCCAGTGCTGCATAAAATGTAGAGGAACAAAGCTTCTGCACTTCCACTCATTTTATTCTCTGGTCCTCGCTGAGGGGAAAATAAAGTGAAGTTTGTTTACATCTTTCCCGGGTGTCAATTAACTACTGTCAGCACAAAAACCAGGAAATCAACTAGAAGTACTTTAGTCTGTCAAGTAAAAGTAACGAAATAATAATGTGAACATCACGCCAGTTTTGTTCCCACGATTTGATTATTCTACGAATGTAATAAAAACGAAATAATTACATTAAGGGGGGGGGGGGGGGCTGAGAGTGATTTTCTAAACTATTCAATTAAGGCATTTTTAAGCTTGTTATTTAGACTCAGCATGACCAAATTAGAGGAAGAAAATGGCAGAAATTATTTTTTTTATTTGGTTGCCATGGAAACGCCGCCATATTGAATTTTGCACCCCGAAAAATGCGTATTTTCAAAAGCCTAAGGCTTCTGTGTTTTTCAATGAAATGGTTTCAAATTTTATACACATGTACTATGGCCTAATGTGCATACCTGTAAATATCAGTTTTTCAGAATATGCGATAGTTTTTTTTTCACAAATTTTTGAATGTTGCATTCAGCAAAATTGATATTTTTCACATTTTTCTATCACTCTCATATCATTTTCTCAAAAAGTATATAAGATAAAGAAAAAATGATACTAGCGTTATTTTACATACATTGAAAAAGATTCCCCTGCCCTAGGACAGCAACCAATGAAAACGCTTCCTACCGCTGGATAACTTCCGCCGACCAATCACAGAGCTCAAAAAACACGAGCACGAGGTCGCGGTCACAGCGCGACCCCAAAGGTCAGATAAGTGGGTTGGGAAGCCACCGTTATCATAGGACATTAGGAGTATGTTGGTCTATTTCCAGACAGTACTGTCCCAAATCCCAGACTGGGAGATGTAATAATTATAACAGGACAACAATCACGAACGAACACGTATAACACTTCGTCGCTTCCATGACGAACTGTCTTATCGCTAAAAATAGTATTTTCGGGTTTTTGCAGAATTTTGATCTAAACATCAAGATCGATGTGTCCTATAAAGGATTTTGTCGAATTCATGTTAGTTTTTGTAAAAATGAAAATGACCGTACTGTCCTATCGCAACGTTGGTTACCTTTGTTCCATGACGAACTGTCCTATCGAGATAAGACTCTTCGTCAGCGAGCCGCGCCCAGGTGGGCTGGTCATTCATTGTTTGACGAACCGTCTTATGATAATCGGACACTGACAATACGAGGCTAAACACTCTTAGAACTTTTTGGGATCTCGGTGATCTTCGCCAGCAAAGAAACTGGGTTGCTCAGCATTCCCAGTGTGTCAGTTCTGAAGTTCACGAAGACGGAATTCCGCGAAAAAGGGAAAAAGATATTGCTTACTTATTACCGCATGAAGGCAAGAATACTAAGGTGTGTCAGACAATGTTCCTAAACACCACTGGACTCTCCACATTGTTTCTCAAGACAGTTATTAAGAAAATTAATGAGTATGGTGTATGGGAAAAGGGGAAAAGAGGTGGAAGGACAGAGAGCAATAAAGTCTGTGACAACCAAAAGAGAAAAGCAGTGGAAGCGCACATTAACAGATTCCCACGAATGGAGTCACACTACTGCAGAGCTTCCATATCTCTGGAATATTTAGCCCCAGATCTCAAAGTGGCAAAAATGTTTGAACTCTACAAGGCCGATTGTGGACTCAACATCCTTGTCAGTTATTCTTTATACCACAAACTTTTCCGAGAGAAGAATCATCGATTCCATTTGCCCAAAAAAAGACATTTGCGGTTTCTGGGTAACAAAGTATAAAGACAATCCCCAAGACGAGGAATTCATTCAGCAGTACACAAAATATATCTGAGAAAGGGATGAAGTTCGAAAAATCTTAAAAGCTTGCACAAAAGAGTCTGAAAAAGAAATGCTAACGTAACATGGTTACTGCCGTTTTTGATAAAAAAAAAGTCCTCGATCTGCCCATATCGCAGAGGGTTACGTTTAGCTTCTTATAGCTTCACTATCTTCTAGACGTCTAACAAGCAAGGTCATTGCTATTTCTGGCAGAAGGGTCAAGCTGGGCATGGTGCCGAAGAAATTGCCAGTTGCGTGGAAACGTTTTTAAGAAGTCTCGATTCACGAGGCGTGACCATTTTATGTTGTTCTCGGACGGATGTGCTAGACAAAATTAAATGGTATTCTGCCATCGATGTACAGAAACGACCTCAAGACGACAGCTTCCCTGCAACAAATATCTCATCGTTTTTTCGAAAGCAGCTAAGGCCAAACCCCAGGTGGCTTAATGCAAAGCGTAGTTGAAGGAGCAATGAAAAGGATTCCCGAAATTATGATGCCTGCAGAGCTAGCGAGCATCATCAGAATGTCAGCCAAAAAGTCACCCTACACAATCACAGAACTTGCAACCATTGAAATCTCTGACCGGAAGACTGGCTGGAAATTCGGGAATTCTGCGCACCAGGATATCAATGGGAACAGTACGAAGTGGACACATTTTATGCACATTGAGGTGAACCACATAAATTCTTTTTCAAAAACTCACACCTTGAACAAGATTGCGATTCCATTACCTTAAATAAAAGGTTAACAAGCAATGAGCAGGTACCTCTAATGCCTACAAGGAACAGCCAACGCTCTTAGCAGGGAAGTATGGAGATCTAATGACTCTATGTCAAGGTAGAACCCCAATGATTTGTAACCCAGATCATCAGGCATTTTATCAAAATCGGCCGCATTAGACATTAATTATAAAACGTCCATTCTCCTACAAAGCTGCAAAACGCGTTTCTGCTCGTGCTTTTATAATGCTTTTCAATGAGCTACTACTTCTAGGTATTCACTTTTATGGTAAACATTGTCATTGTATGTGTGTGCCTGTGTGTGCGTGTGAGTGTGTTTTTGTGAGTAAGTGAATGAGTGCGTGAGTGAGTAAGTGAGTGTGGGAGTGGTGAGAGGACGACCAAAAAAAAAAACCACAACTGAGAAAATGACAGAGACAGAGACAGAGACAGAGAGAGAGAGAGAGAGAGAGAGAGAGAGAGAAAGAGACAGAGTGATAAAGAGAGCAAGAATGAGTCAGAGAGAGAGAGAGGGAGAGAGAGAGAGAGGGAGAGAGAGAGAGGGGGAGAGAGAGAGAGAGAGAGAGATAAGAAGAGTGAGAATGAATGAGACTGAGAGACAGAGAGAAATTTTTCTTGATAAAAAGAAAGAAAATCTTTGGTTTGTGTGTGTGTGTGCGTGTGTTTTGAAACTCTTTAATGTTCGAAGTTTTAATGTCAAATTTAAGATGAAATAAAAATCTTTTTCAATTAACATTGTTCTTCCTCTATTTTAATTTGATCCCTCTCTTAATATGAGCTTTTATATCACTCTGTAAACACAACATGATGCAACACGATTGATGGCGAACAACCAGGCTTAGTATTTAATAAACTTAACGAAAATAGATAATAATGAGTTGTAACTAAAAGCTTGTTCCAAGTCAATTTTATCATTGGTCAACCGCCATGGGAATGTCTTAACCACTGTAGCGTGGCCACTTCTCTCCATGACGAACTGTCCTAACCCCGCACAGGTGTCTTATCGACCCAGTCCTGAGCGGTTTGTTTTATGACGAACTGTCCTGTCGGGGGGGTTGCCATGAATTGACAACATTTGAGAAAAACTGCAAACACAATAAATATCAAACTTTGTAGCATTTCGTAAGCAAGAGAACAAGCTTTAGATGCATGTATATTACTGCGCATTTGTACGTTTAAATCGAGAGGTAGAGCGAGTTGAATCTTGCAGGTGACTCAACAGAAATTTTAAACCGCTCTAGCTCGAAAGTAGGTTTTGCGCGATAAGACAGTTCGTCATGGAAGCGACGACTTAACAGAACAACCCATCAGACTCACACATTTATTATACATAAAGATAAAGATAGAAGTGCAATTACATACATTATATTATTGAATTTAACTACCGTCCAACGGCCTTATTCCCACATGCACTCTTCCTCGGGTCCACAACCCGGTAGTTACTTTCTAAAGACACTTCGGCTTCAGCCTCTCCTCTCAATGTCTTAATAGCACATTAATATTTCACTCGTACCGCAGTCTCTCAATAGCACCTTCCTATTGCAATAACACATTAGCATTCCAATAGCACATCAACATGGCAATAGCACATTAGCATTTCAATAGCACATTAACAGTTCTATAGCACATTAACAGTTCTATACAACGTCCCTGTCGATGGCCAGACTGCCACGACTCATGCACTCCCGCTGTCCTGCGCGACAGCTTCACTCCTGCTGGCCTATGGGTAGCCTTCGGCCCAACCCCGGCCCAAGTCCTCTCACCGCGGGTGGCGTCTCTGCCCGACCCCGGCACCTATAAGAAGAACATTACATTGGTATAATACCATACCATTTCTATTCACTTCACCCCTCATTACAACCCATGAAGCGTACACACAATAGTCCACCTTTCACTCACCACACCTCCACCGTATTACACAGTACTCAGACTCGCTACGAATCCATGAGCCTAACTTACATCTATCGCTCATGGCGCACATTTCTATACACAGTAATCAATGCCTTCCACATTCCTCACATCTACTTATTTACATCATGGTCATAGGCGAATATAATACATCAATCATCATAATTATCAATCATCAACCTACCAGTCATCACTGGAAAACACATCACAATCTCCCGACTGCTTTCTTCACGTCTGTCTCTTGGGACCTTCTAACTTGCAGTGATTTGACTGCCCAGATCTTGCCTGTACTAAGCCTCAAATTCACTCACAACATGCACTCTTCAATACCCCTTCCCCGAACTTCTTGACGCTCGCTCACTCGCTCGTGACAAGTACCAAGGAGAAAACGAAACGCAAGAGAGCTGTCATGCGTACTGGCGGTGGGCGACATGTTGAGGAAGGTCTCGATACCCAAGAAATACCTTCTAGGTTACTGTAAATGCCTCAAAACTTCAGGTCAACTTGACTGTTTGGGGCGAGTTTGGGTGATGTTTTAGGCACCCCCCATGTAGAAAAAGCTTAGCTTACATAAAAAATATTGCAGTTTGGACCACATGAGTGATAAAATCATAGGCAGAAATGGTTGAGCTTGCCGAAAAGCAAATAATCGCAAATTCGATAGTTTGACCCGAATTTTCGATTTCACGACCCCTCCCCCCTCCCCCCCTTAATGACAGAGATACACCGTAGTGTCAAAAAGGTTCACATGAAACATATTTAAGTATTTTTTTTTTAAACGGAATTCTCTGACATACATACTTCACACATACACATTCTCCCCCTCTCTTTCTCCCTCTCTATCTCCCTCTTTCTCTCTCTCCTCCTCCACTCTGTCTCTCATATAAATGATACATGCGCGCTCTCTCAAGATAACTTGACTCATTCAGTCAGTATGTCGAAGCTGTGGAAACAACGTTCATGATTTATTTCCACACTAAGGGAAACACATAGGTGGACATTTACATTAAATAAAAGCTAAACTGACACGCGGTAGTGTACTTTGCTTAGTGATACCATCGCCGGCATCATCCATATGGAAAAAAAGTGAAATACGTGTAGCTGCCACATTCGTTAAAACCAACTCTGAGAAGACCTAATTAAGGACAACTAGAATGACAAACAGGATAATTACGAGAGACTCTCGCTGCACTCTGAACATGATGGCGGTTTTCTACAAGCTTCACCTTCTACTTATGTTTAGGAGTGCTCATTGCTCAGTTGGGTCATCTTACTGACTGCCCAATACGAAAGGGGTTGTTGCCTCTGTCGACCGCAAAACAGATTGAGTATGCTGGAGCATCTCACATAACAGGCAGTGGCGTGCAGGAATTGGAGGGGGGGGGAGGGCGGGAGGGGACGGCCCCGCCTATTCATTTCAAGGTATGAGTTTGAGTGTGAGCTTTAAGTTTTACGGCGAGTCGGCACCATAACAGCCCCACTTTGCGCCCTTCATGGTCCATTTGGCTACACTTTCTTTATTTATGTTTCGTATTCAGGGCTTTTAAGAGCACATTGGTAAAATTCTATAAAACAAAAGTTATTTTGTATAAATCTGGAGAAAGTTTTGTAAATGAATATAAAAGTTATTAAATTAAGCTGTAAATCTTAGCCTCTCTCAGAAAGGACAGGATGCCCTGCGGGTCCATGTCAGAAAATGATGGGCATCCAATCGAAGAGTGAAATTAAAATTTAGTTTGTTTTTTTCTTTAATTTGAAATGATCACTGTGAACTTCATTGTACGAATAGAAGCTGCTTTAGCGTCAAGCCGACTGGTGTGAATGTGGATCCGTGTTATAATAAGTGACATCAGAGTAGAGAACTTGTCACTTGAGTCTTGGGGCATACACTCAAGGAGATGGCCCGGACATCACCAAACCTCTGCACGCCATTGTGTTTACACGGGTGGCTCTACAAGAACACATTAAAGCCTGTTAGTTTTTGAAGAAATTAGTAATGAATTTCACTTTCGCCCTGACCAATAACACTTCCACTAACAGAACCAGTGCAGACACAGCCACACCGCCCAGTGTACCGTACATCACGATGACAATCCTCAAAATAGGCACAGAGGCTTTTGTCTGAAGTGTGGAAGATGTAATATCATTGGCTTGTGTAATATCGTATTTCTCTCTGAGATATCGTAGAACGCCAGCTTCTTCCAGCTTCATGACGGCTAGATTAAGTTCCTGCTTGTAAAACGCGTTCCTTGGCAGCGTTAAAAATCCATCCGCTAGAGAATCAAAGGAATGTAAGATGTAACTTCTCACCTCAGATGTTTCAGAGTTTATATAAAGTGGGATATCATCCCGACGAAGATGGTCAATCAGAGCATGAGCCCCTGACAGCACTAGAACAACATGTTCCGTTAAATTGTCAGATATAGTTCTTGGGTCTGATCTCTTGAAGGCCTCCAATTTCCTCCACAATTCTTTGACATTAACGTCTTTAGATGTCTGTAGTAACGCCAGTAAAGCAGAGTTTGATTCCCAGACGTTGAATTTGTAACTGCTTGATAACTCGAGAAGTTTCTGCACGGAATCGATCTTCAGTTCTCCAGTTTTGATGGTGAAGCTGGTGACCAAGTAGGCGCTGTACGCTGCACAGAAGATAACACAGAAAACGCCCCAAGTACCACGAAGAATCCTCCCTGTATGTCCGGCGTATTTGTTGGTGGTGTGGAACCAAATGTGATTTGGGAATGATTTAAGATTTCTGTGGGTATTAAAAAAGAAAAAAACAAACAATTTTACACATTTACACGTATCATACAAAGTGTGTCACTGTCGATTTCAAAGGACAGCGATAAGACATCGGGACTAGTGAAGTAAACCAGTAACATATATACCATCTGAGTTTAACTTTTTTTAAAAACATTTTGTGAAATTGCCAGACACCACCCCAAGGCTTGTCTGACCATATTATCAAATAATCATGTTGTCATGATGCATTGTAGTCACTAACAGTTGTCATGATTCGGATGTTATTAAAACTCACGCAGAGAGTGAGTAGTTTTTTTACCAGGGCCATGAGAAATTGGCTGGTGGCCTTGAACGGTCCTCGCCAATTATAGTTGGTGAGTAAATAAATGTAAAGTTAAACTGTTAGATTCACGCTTGTCGGTTTTAATGTTCGTGATTAATAAGTAATGGAGTAGGGGTGAAACAAGGTGGGGATAGTTGACATTGTTAAGTATGACTAGACAAGTTTTTGCACGTTAACTGGCTGGTAGAATAGTGCAGACGTATTACTACAATTAAAATGGTGGGAGGTCTCGACCTATGAGATAGCTGAACTAATTGGGCCAGCGGACTAGCACGCTGGGTAGTTAGATAGTATAAAACATCGTGTAACGTTCAGATTTGGTGAATACAGACGAGCAGAAGCATCGTGTCGTGAAGTATCTCCGGTTGACCAGTACCTGAACTGTGTGCTTTGAAGACAAGAAGTCCTTGCTAACGGACTGACTGAGCTCTAGAAAGAAAGGTCTGAGTGGGCTGACCTTTGAAAGCCCACGCTGCGCTATATTGATGTTCGCGCCTACCAGTAGGCGTGACCAATGGTAATATATCTTATTTGTTCAAGCATAATAGAGATCGGAGATAGAGAGAGAACTACAGCCTCATAGGAAGACTAAGGAAACCCCAGCTGGCACTCGACCACGAGTGTCCTGTATCATAGATCTATTGCCATAGTATGATTGGAATAATATAGCACATTGTTGATGAATTGAATAGTGATTGTGCATAAAATATAGTCTTTTGGCAACTGCTTAAATTACCTACAAGCCGAAGAGTGCTTCTGTAGGCTTTGAACGTACTGGGCTCTCCTAACATTCAAGCCCATATGATTTATGGAGAGTTTGCCTGGCGACTGGCCAGTGGCGACTCAACTGTCACTTTAAATTGATATCTAGTTTCGTATAATATACCTATTTGCTATTGATTGCAGTACCTCCATAGTTACATGAATATCATTGGTTAAGTTATTAATTAGAGTTTTTTTTGGGGTTGAATATATACCCCTATTGTCTTTTGTTTTGTTATTAATATTTATGTAAACTATGGCCTGACCGGCCTGACATATATACGCTCTAGTTATTTAATACTTTTCTTGTGTGGTTGTGTCCGAGTGTGAGTTAGCTGCCTCTCGTGCAGTCGTAACATCCCCAAGACCCTAACTCTGCTCGTGACATCTGGAGGGGACCCCACTGACATCTGAAGAGGACCCGTCACCCTCTGACATCTAGAGGACACTACTATCATCTGAAGAGGACCCCGTCAACAGCTGCAGGTCTACCACTCTAGACTCCACTGTTATTTATGTCATTTTTGTAGTTTATAGTTTTGTATACTGCTAATTTTTTTTTGTTTCTCCCCCACATGTCTGGCATGTCCTCTCGTCATTGATCCTTGGACCACTACGAGGGACTGACACCTAGCATCAGGAAAAGACAAGACCAGCGCTGTGGACCAAAGGAAAGAGCCAGTCCATTTTGCCCAGTTAAGTTAACCATCTGTATTTGTCTTCGTTTGAGGGGTTCGTCATTCCAGCTCCCCTACTTTTGACAGGCATTATTTTTTCTTTTGTGTTAGATTAGATACGCGGGAGGTTGGAAGGGATCGAGACTCAGCATACCTTTTTGCCAGACTAGCAGATCTAGATGGCGTTTAAAACGGATAGGAGATATGCTTTGCCTTGAATAGTTCTGTAGGGACCTGTTATTCGTATAGATTGTTAGCGTTCTATCTTCCTCGTATTTTAGGAAGACGTCTCTCCTGTTCTTTTTCTTACCTTTTTGTAGATCATTTCAGGTTAGTCAGGTCTGTTGTCGTTTGTTCTTTCTGTTAGTCTCGTCTTACTCTCCATGTAATTCTTTTCCATTATAGTGTTGCATTATTATATTTTGTATTCATACTTGCTATATTATTGCCTGGGATAAATCACGTGTCTAGGGCACGTTGAGAGATAATCTGGATATTAGAGTTGTTAGGCTTGTATAGCCAAGGAAGTTAATATCGTGAATATTGATTTATTCCGATTTATAGCAGAGGGAACGCTGCTAGGAGTGTACGGAAAATCCACTGGGAATATTACATTGGTATCGTTAGTTAACGACCAATCACGGAAGCAGTAGAATGACTGCTTGAGGATTAGGAGAAATACGTGGAGTTAAGTGATCACTGAGATAGCTCAACCACTACTTGGTTGACTAAGACGTACAGTTTGTTGTTGATTTCGTTAATTTCGTTCATACTGCAGGAACCAACACCCGCAGAGTGCAATTGATAAATTGCTTCAAGGGAGAATAAAGTTAGAGATTTTTCAGAAGCTGTCCTCGATTAGGACATTATTATATCGCATTATCGACCGATATCATGGCCGAACTACAGAAATATTTGGAACTAGCCCAATCATTTGGCATACCGGAAACTCAGCGTGCTTCTTGGGTAGACCAGAAACTGAAAGAAGAACGAGAAGAAAAGGCCGCGGAGAGATTACGAGAAGAAAAGGCCGCGGAGATATTACGCCAAGAAAAAGCTGCGGAACGAGACGAGAGAGCCGCGGAACGCGCGGAAAAACAGGCTCAAAGAGAGTACGAGCTCGCTTTGAAACAGTTAGAAGCGAAGCAAGCCCAACCTACCGGGGCTCCGGAAGTTACTTCCAATAATAAAACGAAGCCTAAATTGCCAACCTTTAATGATAAGGTTGATCGTATTGATTCCTACCTATACCGCTTCGAACTCCATGCCGTTTGCGCGGGATGGCAGCGTAGTGAGTACACGTCATGCCTCGCCAATCTTTTGACAGGGAGAGCGTTGGAAGTTTTCCATAGCCTCACTACTGATGACGCTAGGGACTATGACATTCTAAAGACCGCGCTATTAAAGCGTTTCCAACATACGGAAGATGGATTTCATAAGCGTTTCCGCGATTGCAAGCCGGAGGCATCTGAGAATTTCTCTACTTACGTGGACCGCCTCCGCCACCTACTCAGCCGTTGGACTGAGTTGGCCGGTGAGGAAGAGGGAAACTACAAGAAACTATATGATTTGATAATTAAAGACCAAATATATATGTCCTGCCACACGGACCTGGTGGCGCATTTTAAGGAACAAGCCCCCAAAACTACCGTCGAGATAACATCGATAGCGGAACGGTATGCTGCGGCTCACCCTAATCGATCGTTAGCTAAAGCTAAAGTAAGCGAACCGTGTTACGCCGGCGCTGCTACTAAGACACCGGTACCGTCGAGACAATCAAGACAGCCCTTTCGA
The DNA here is from genome assembly GCA_963931925.1 of Onchidella celtica. Lineage (NCBI taxonomy): Eukaryota > Metazoa > Mollusca > Gastropoda > Systellommatophora > Onchidiidae > Onchidella > Onchidella celtica. Next base: position 8,039,644 of record OZ007572.1, read on the forward strand.
CAGTCGCCGCAGGTTCGTCCACGGTCCGAGCCGTCGGTTAGCAGGAGGCAACCGAATCCCCATAAATTTTCTCGGGACTGGGAACCCCGATATACACGTCCTTTCCCTGCCGGAGGACCGCGTAACAATTACTATCAAGCCCCCACATTTCCTTCTTATCGAGGTACACCTCGAAGGGATGATAATCCAGTCTACTGTTATAGATGTGGCGCCGGAGGCCACATTGCGCGACAATGCAGAGTTAGATTAGATGCGGCAAATGCATGCTCTGTAGCATTCACCGAAAACCGCGGTTACAGAACTAGGAATGCCGAAACCGTAGATAAAGTTATTCCAGTTATGTCCGCCCTCCACGAGCGAGGCGCGCTGACATTGTATGAGGGACGAGTAAACGCCATACGAGCATCCGTATTGCGAGATTCAGGCTGTACGACCGTCGGTGTACGTGAATCGCTGGTCCGTCCTGCACAACTCCTGGATCGCGATGCGACAAGCATTACTTTTGGTGGTTCAGTTGAACATTTTCGTTTGGCGGAAATATATGTTGACACACCGTTTATAACTGGTGTTGTCACGGCCTGCGTGCTACCAAATCCGGTCGCCGACCTAATCATTGGGAATATTCCCCACTTAAAGGACGTCTCCGATTGCGAACTCGGGATTTGGGATGATAACGACATTGCGTGTGTCACGACAAGACAACAATCGCGTCGCCAGAGTGACGACACATTACGATCGCCTGTCGTCGATTTGGATGCAACCCCCGAGATTTTTCGTAACGAACAGCGCACAGATCCATCACTAAAGCCCCTCTTTGCTAAGATTGATCCGGACAACCCGGATACATCCAGGTTCTGCCTTAAAGACGACCTCCTATATCGCGTTTTTCGGGGAAAGCGCGAAACTATTTTGCAATTGGTCATACCGAGATCATTTCGCCGAGACATCACCCGCCTCGCGCACGACACGCCATTGGCGGGCCACCAAGGCAAAGCGAGAACAAAATCGAGAGTCCTGTCTCAGTTTTTTTGGCCCGGGGTTTACGGGGACATAAATAGCTATGTGTCGCGTTGCGATACATGCCAGAAAAGAACCCCCAAAGGAAAAACTTCGCGGGCACCTATACAAGAGATGCCGCCGGTTTCCACTCCATTTCAGCGAGTTGCCGTCGACATCGTCGGGCCATTACCGAAGTCGGATAGAGGCCATCGGTTTATTCTATCAGTAATCGATTATGCCACCCGTTGGCCTGAGGCTGTCCCTTTAAAGGAAATATCGGCCGATCACGTCGCCGAGGCATTGGTGACCATATTCACACTTGTCGGATTCCCGTCCGAATTATTATCCGATAGAGGTCCGCAATTCACCTCTGACCTTTTCAGGAAAGTATTGGAACTCACGGGCATTAGGCAGAAACTTACGTCGCCATACCATCCACAGTCCAATGGCTGTTGCGAGCGCTGGAATGCCACCATGAAAACTATGCTGGCAAGCGTTTCCGCCGATAGACCTGGTGACTGGGACCGTCGACTTCCGGCCATCTTGTTCGCATATAGGGAACTCCCAAATGCGACAACGGGTTTTTCCCCGTTTGAACTTTTATACGGTCGAAAACCACGTGGCCCGATGGCCATTTTACGCGATTTATACGCCGGTTCTGATACCGACGTTCCTGATACGCGATCCGCGTATCAGTACATAGTCGATCTCCAACATAGAATAGTTAATGCATGCGACCTGGCTCGACAATTTGCATGCGTACGGACCAGGTCATTTATAGGATATCGCGATCGGGGTAGTCGGTTAAGAACCCTGTCAGTCGGAGATCGGGCATTGGTGCTGCTACCAGAAACGAATAACAAGCTACTCCTCACTTGGAAAGGCCCCTTTCTAGTTAAAAAGCGACTCTCGAGAGTTAATTATCTCATTACCATACATGGTAACGATAAGGTGTACCATATTAATATGTTGAAAAAGTATCTTACCGATGATCAAACTCATCACGATCATTCATGCCATGTTGTGGCCCAAGCAAACGCAGCGATGGTCATTATCGATGACAACGACCGGGAGCCATTATCTATGACTAGATCGCTCCTATCCTTGCAAGCCACAGAGGACGCGACTTCCGTTAATATCAATCCAGAGCTGGATCAAAGTAAGACACAGGACATCATGAATCTTGTTCGGGAGTTTTCGCCAGTATTCACTGATCTGCCGGGTAAAACATCCTTAGTTCAACACGTCATCCGGTTGCACTCGGACGTACCCGTGTTTGTCAAACCCTACCCGCGCCCGCTGCAAGCGCACGACACCATACAGTCCGAGGTGGAAAAGATGCTCAGCTTAGGAGTCATTGAGCGCTCGACGAGCCCTTACTGCTCGCCGATTGTACTAGTAAAGAAAACAGACGGTTCCGTTAGATTTTGTATCGATTACAGGAAGCTTAATGCTCTAACCATTTACGATGCTGAACCTATCCCGAATCAGGAAGATCTATTTGCGTGATTGGCCGAGTCGTCCGTGTTTTCGAAAATAGATTTGGCTAAAGGCTACTGGCAAATCCCAATGGAAGAGGCCAGTAAACAGTACACAGCGTTTCAGACCCCTATGGGTCTCATGCAATGGAGATTCATGCCATTCGGTCTCGTAACGGCACCAGCGACATTGGCGAGGATGATGAACATCCTATTGCAGCAGACACCATGCGTCCTAAGCTACTTTGACGACATTTGCGCTTTCCATACGGATTGGAAAGGCCACTTAGAGGCACTTCGTCAAGTGCTTAGTAAACTTCGAGATGCCGGGCTTACAGCTAAGCCTAGCAAAGTCTTCCTGGGTTATACGCAGATTAACTTTCTGGGACATACTATCGCCAAAGGCGTCCAAACACCGGACGACAGTAAGATAAGTAAGATTTTAAAACTCCAGGCTCCTCATACTAAGAAGCAGGTTCGTAGCCTGTTAGGCTTCTTAAGCTATTATCGGAAATTCGTTCCTAATTTTTCGGCCCTTACGGCCCCGTTATCCGATCTTACAAGAAAAGACAGACCCAACAAAACTACCTGGAATACGCAGTGCGCCACCGCGCTCGCGACAGTGCAGCAACTGTTCTCCAGTTCGCCGCTGCTTATCCTACCAAATATTAGGCGCACCTTCACCGTCCGAACTGACGCGTCGGACCAAGGAATTGGAGCTGTTTTGCTTCAGGAAAGAGATGGCTTATTGCGCCCTTGTATGTACACTAGCCGGAAATTACTTCCGAGAGAGCAGAGATACGCTATTATAGAGCGAGAATGCCTGGCGATTGTATACGCCGTAGACGCGTTTTCCCGCTACCTACTTATGACGGAATTCGTCATCGAGACAGACCATAAACCGTTGTTATTTTTAAAATCGAACCGAGCCAGGAACGCTCGTTTGACCAGATGGAGTCTGGCCCTTCAGGAATACCGCTTCATTATAAAGGCCATTCCTGGTGGAGATAATGTCCATGCCGACCTATTATCACGGTTACCTTAATCTTGTTGTATTTTAGTCTGTCATATGTATTGGCGTTGGATACTGATTAGCACCTCATTCAGAGACCGAGGGATGGTATCACATATTGTTCACCCATTGTGAACACTTTTCACTTACCCCTTTGCTTTCCTTTGATCCAACAGCTATTTTACTGACGTCGACCCGTATTTTGGCCACACCAGACGTTGTTGCCCAGGGTCGAGGACGAGAAGTCATGGCAGACCAGGAGTCCAGATCCACTAATGCCATCGATGCTACTATAGTTATCTTTTCTTGAGTATTATTCATTGTATGTATGCATTCCTGATGACATTCGCACAGGATCAGTGTTGTACTCTAAAATTTTAGAGTTATGATTGTTAATGTCTACGTATTTAGAGGTAAGATTTAATCCTCAGAGAGATATATACTTTTGGACGGAACCTTAAGATTTTCATGAAGTTTTGTCCATCAAGGATACCCGTCCTGTAGGTTTTTTTCAACTTTTGTAGTAGTCTTAGTTCTTACCTAGTTAAGTTCACCTTTAGAGCAGTTTCTCGACTCGTGCCTTCCCCTTACGATAATAATTTATATCGTTAAAATTGCAAATTTTAGGTGTCTCGACCTATGAGATAGCTGAACTAATTGGGCCAGCGGACTAGCACGCTGGGTAGGTAGATAGTATAAAACATCGTGTAACGTTCAGATTTGGTGAATACAGACGAGCAGAAGCATCGTGTCGTGAAGTATCTCCGGTTGACCAGTACCTGAACTGTGTGTTTTGAAGACAAGAAGTCCTTGCTAACGGACTGACTGAGCTCTAGAAAGAAAGGTCTGAGTGGGCTGACCTTTGAAAGCCCACGCTGCTCTATATTGATGTTCGCGCCTACCAGTAGGCGTGACCAATGGTAATATATCTTATTTGTTCAAGCATAATAGAGATCGGAGATAGAGAGAGAACTACAGCCTCATAGGAAGACTAAGGAAACCCCAGCTGGCACTCGACCACGAGTGTCCTGTATCATAGATCTATTGCCATAGTATGATTGGAATAATATAGCACATTGTTGATGAATTGAATAGTGATTGTGCATAAAATATAGTCTTTTGGCAACTGCTTAAATTACCTACAAGCCGAAGAGTGCTTCTGTAGGCTTTGAACGTACTGGGCTCTCCTAACATTCAAGCCCATATGATTTATGGAGAGTTTGCCTGGCGACTGGCCAGTGGCGACTCAACTGTCACTTTAAATTGATATCTAGTTTCGTATAATATACCTATTTGCTATTGATTGCAGTACCTCCATAGTTACATGAATATCATTGGTTAAGTTATTAATTAGAGTTTTTTTTGGGGTTGAATATATACCCCTATTGTCTTTTGTTTTGTTATTAATATTTATGTAAACTATGGCCTGACCGGCCTGACATATATACGCTCTAGTTATTTAATACCTTTCTTGTGTGGTTGTGTCCGAGTGTGAGTTAGCTGCCTCTCGTGCAGTCGTAACATCCCCAAGACCCTAACTCTGCTCGTGACAACAGTGATGCTACTCTTCAAAAAACCATTCCCTCTTGAAGTGGTTTATAATATTTGTGTATCTAACAAGGTTAACGTGCATGGTTAACCAATAGTGAAACTGGCATACCTCGCTTGTTCCTTTAAACAGCTATTCCAGCCGTTCACTAATTGCAGTAAGATGTAAAATCATTCAAAAATAATGTGTAATTAAGATACCAATTAAAGAAAAAGACCATTACGTCAATTAGGTCAATCGATTAGCCCATACTATATTACTCCTCACATTTATTATTAACTGACTGCTGTCCCGTGCCATTAATGATTATTTTCAATTGGGATTTTAATGGGACTATCAGACTGGATTTTTAAAAAAATCCACAAGTATATGCAGTAACAAATGAAATGATACAGACACAAGTTGATTGGGAATCTCACATAAAACTTTCACCACTGCTGATGATCTTGGCTTTTGATAGCACAGTTGAGAGACAGTTTTGCTTGGAGGAGCTCCTGTCATTACAAACGTCTTATAATAAACAACATAATATAGTACGTGGTGAGTGGGGTATACAAATCAAATAGTGAAAAAGTCAGAAAATCATCTGGAGACTTGAGTCTTTGGTAAGGCGGGGGACGTGCTTGGGGGAAACTGCTGGGGGAGGGGAGCTATAGGTAAAAAGAAAAAACATTGTGGAGGGAGGGGAAGAGGAATACCTCATGAAGATAAGGAATGAATAGGCCTACTAGAAAACGTATTATAATTCGAGGTATAAATGATGGGAAAATGTACCGAATTTCCCGAAAGGAACAGGTTGGCGTGGCCACAGTACAGGAACGGGTCAGGAAGTGGACGAGTAGACCAATCACCGCCAAACCCAGGCAAGGACCCACGAGAGACAGGAAAAACTCGGGCTGGATAATGTCCATCAAAGTAAGGTCCAATTGATTTCCCATCTTGGGTAGTTTGTATGTGACCTGCACAGGCTCATACAGAATCGGTGTGTCAACATAGTCAATGGCTTGTAGTCGATTCTCTGTCTTAGACATGCCCATGGTGCAGAAAGCAGTCTCTCGACGGGTCAATAGCCCTGCAAGAAAGTGAAGCTGGCGAGAATGTTCTGTAGCGTAAGTGATAATGTTAGTGCCATGAATAATTGATAGATTCACGAAATACTGACATTGCTTTTAACTATGCGTGAAAGTGCTACAATTACGAGCTTGGCATTTAAAAGGAAGCAGGCAATTTAAGAACTCAGAAGTTATTGGACGTGATATACTTTCTAAGCAATCCTTAAGCTTCAAAAACTTTTCCATAATTCTAATTAGCTGTCTATCTTTAGTCTGACTGACAGAACCAGGAGTTTTCATATTAACTTTATTTCATCTTTTCAAATCTTATTTTTTAATAAAAAAAATAAATATTCAAGCCAGGCTAACCAGACAACATGCCATTTGATTATCTCGTGTATTCACGGGAGGAGCAGTTAACATAGCTATCGTTCTTAAAATATTGATTCTTACGGTCTTCTCTGAACAGTTCAGAATTTGCTTTTGTGCAACAAATGCAGTGATCTCCTAGGTCTTGTGGGCTCTAGCCCCCAGCCCGGGGGTACCATTGACCAAGGAATACCCAATGGGTAACACCTCTGGGGTTAAATATTACACTCTATAATTCCTTTTATTTAATCTGGCATATGGTAGAGATATTGATCTTCATTTCTTTTCTTTTCTTTCTTTCTTTCTTTCTTTCTTTCTTTCTTTCTTTCTGTCTTAAAAAACAAATAGAATTCTTGCAATTTGTGATACAAAATGTAGTTAATAACTTAAACTCTGAATGATTCTGTTTGCCGTTTTCTGACATAGATCAATATCTATGACAAGAATAATGACACCTACCTGTTAATCCAACGGCCGAACCATTTTCATAAACAAAGCCGTAATCACCATCATCGGTAGGTATCACTAGCCTATAAGAAAACTTGAGAGTGTAGGACAGTATGGACATGAATGCTACCGCGTAACCATCATATGTGGTAACATTGTCTACTTTGTGTACATCGGTGTATTTTCTTACCCCCGGTAGAAATGCTGCAGGCAAATGTAACCCACTGATGCCACACTGCTTGGAGGATGTCAAATCCTTGAAATAAAGCTCATAATCGTCAGTTGTCCAAGCGTTGTTCGAATTCCTGTTGACAGTGTCGAATAGTTCCATATTTCTCGCTTTATGAGAGATGATTTGGTTGTTATTTCGAAAGACGAAAATGGTGAAGAAATCAGGACAAAACTGATTATCCTCTAGAATCACCAACAGCTCTTCATTTGTGGACGCTAAAATCCACTCGGTAGTATGAAGCAAATGCGTCCATTTGAAACTGACGTAGGAACATACAGAATGCATGAACTGAATTATCATATTTTCGTCGTCAAGAAATAGAGCAACAGTATGAATATCGTTGATGTGACTGTCCAGGGTTTGAACAGCTGCATTAATGCTAAGTCCGGGAAAGTTAGAGAATATCTGTGCACTCAGAAAAATGCTGTCTGGACGAACTATCAGCATATCTTCTTGGAAATCTGCGGCCAAGCGCCATGTGGCATGGTCTTGCACTACAAAGACGGAAGAGCTTTTCCGGCCAAGTACCGGACATTTCAAAATATTCTGCACTGAGATTAAGTTTTTGAGTGACGTGGTTAGAGCTGTGGACGGCTTGGCTTGGTTAAATAGCCAGTCGGTATTCACCGTTACCATATTCCCGGACATTAAGCAGGTCATTCTAATAATGCATAGTATGGAAGGAAACATCCAATTTGATACCATGTTGTACTCAAATCAATGGCAAAAAGAAGTGAATTATTTGACGCATGGGAGGTGTGGCACTTGATCTGATACAGATGAACATTCTACATCAGCAATCACCGGTCTATCCATCAATGAATACAGTGTCAGTATGTAATGAGAGCTGCACCCAACAAGAAGCGTTAAGCCTGTCTCGATTGTCATTCTCTACAATTAGAATTGGTGAGTACATCTAAGGACTTGGCACATCGGTATAGCTTAAAAATAAAAATAAAAATAATAACAATCAAAATAACAATAATCATTATTATTATTACAATAATAACAACAGTAACAATATAATAACAACAGTAATACTGTAATAGTATCAGTAGTGGAAGTCATTAAAAATAATGATAACAATAACAAAAATAATAATAATGACAAGAATAATGACAATAATAATAATAGTAATAAATTATCAATAACAATTAATAATGATGAAGGTTTCAGATCTTGAGAAACAATGGCAATAACTGACACTGCAAAGTCCATTCGTCTCACAAGTGAAGCCAATGGCAAAATATCCTGAAACTTACAACCAATCAATGTGTTGCATGGCCGCCTTAAGTTAGCAAAAATGGGCCTTTACTTGAAGTGTTTCAGTATTAATCACCTGAAGTCTTGCCGGAGTTGAGTTGACATTTCGTCCTGTCGTCGTGAGTCTGTAATCGATTACCAGTCTCTTAGCAAGGAAAGGAGGCAAAAAATACTTTGGCACTTCATTTTAGTACAACAAACATCTAAGACGCCGAAAGAAAGTCGGGTCGTTTCGTATCGCAAAACAAACCGAATTTATCTTGTACTGTAAAGGTTAAACAAAGATACAATTCTATGAGAAAAAATATTGTATTCATTTTGTTGAATTGGTAGCTTTGACAGACTCAGGGCCCGATTTTGATGAAAAGAGGCCCTAGGCTGTCACAGCTGTGAGATTCCTCCCAGTCGAGAAGAAGATGGAAGTGTTTTGAATAATTTGAGTAATACCAGTGATGATGATTGCTGTTTAAAATTCCGCACTCCGCAATTCCTTCTCGAAAGGACATAAACTAGGAGAATTACAAAAGATTTGTTCAGAAACAACAGTGCATTGTGACATCGTACAAGAAAAAGGTACGCGTGTCACAAAATATTATGCAGATTTTAGGCCTGAGGTGGCGAAGCCCCTCTAGATTTTGAGGCCCTAGGTTCAGCCTACCTGGCCTAATAGGCCCATTGTGCATATCGGCCATTTTTGATGTAAAGTCCGGCGCATAACCATGGCGATGGTAGCATTGATTTTGATTCGTTAACCGATTTGCAATGCGAGCACTTCAGGCGTCGCTAACCAACCTGCGGCGAGCTAAAAGTAGTTCACTACAGTAAACAATGGCACGTGTGTACATGCACATGGGAGACGTTCGGTCAATTCTTTCACTTCCTTTCCCTTGTTTACACGGATGGTAGGGAATCTGACCAACTTGGATCCATCCTTTCCGCCCCTGTCATAACAATCAACTGCAATGCAACCACCAGGCATTTTAATTGCTTAGACATAATCTCGAAGTTACACTCATCACCTGATCCACCGGCCATCTTGGGTGTCGGAAGAACAAAACAAAAACACTCTGTGTCATCTTTCGCAAAGGGCATGTAGTAAATCCGGGAGTGGGTAGACTTTACAAAAAAAAATAAAAAAATATTAAAATAAATCTATTGCCAGATTGCAGAATGTAAGTCGATAATTTATTATTATCCTCTTCAGTAGCATACTCTTAAAAGTTGTCATGCCGGCCACTTTCAATAATCGTTTCTGTTTTTTTTAAATAATAATATTTAAAGTGACAAATAGAAAATTTATCATTATTAAAAAAAAACAAAACAAAACGATGGCATATTAAATTTATAACATGTCCAGAACAAAGTGGCGTGGACAGTGATGTGAACACAACGACGTACAAAGCACCTACTGGATGGACATGTTTAAAAAAAGGGGGAGGCGTTGGAAGGTTTAACGGCCTTCATTAAAAATAAAACAAGGAAGATAAGATAAGAATCACTTTTTTTTTTTTTTTATCCTAGGGGGGAGATTCATTTTCACACAGCATTAAAGAGCACGTACCTGATACATGCATCTGACATACTATTACATATATACAGTCTCATAACTCAGTAACAGCCACTTTACAAGATACATACATCTTACGCACTCACTATCACATGTATACATTCTCATAACTCACACGGGTACAACACATGAAATAAGCAGATAAACGTGATAAGACTTTTCAACTTTAACTCTCCAATTTTATAGATCTTTCATTCATGGCATAAAACCAAATCGATTTAAATATTCATTCTTGTTTTCTCCTCTTAAAGATTAGCAACATTGCCATTGTATCTAACTAAAACCAACCCAGGGCCGTCAAATATTGATACTAAATCCAAAATCAGGACGATTACCTTCAGACACTGGCTCATGGGGTTCTTGTACTTTTTCCATTATTCCAGAAAACCGTTCTTGCCTTGTTACAATTTTACCTTGGTCATATCCATTATAATAGTCCATTTCATAGAGATAAAAATTCTTTGGGAACTTCCTGATTCAACTGAAATACCACACGGAAATGTCGAGAATTAAATATTTAATCTTGTTCAAACAATGCGGTTGTCGGCAGCTCTTCAATCGTTTTGCGAAGTATTTGCTAGTTTCTGATTGCTTGCGTCTGACCTTTACGGTACTGAAAGTACCAGTGGCTGGGAAGAAAAAACAACATGAAAATGTATCTCGTGATTTCAAGAAATGAGATCGAGAGGAAATGCCTGAAGCACACAAATTGACAGCAAAGTCAAAAGATGAGATATTGCACATGAAGATCGAAAAATGAATCGAGCGCAAAGAAAGGCCAAATCTGGGAAGCAACTTTCAATACCTTTCACGGTGTGCAGATTCTATATCAAACAGATTTGGCTGGAAATTTGCAGAGTGTAATAATGCTAAGAAAAAGGGCAAAGATAGGACATTAATTTAAAGGGTATTTCTAAATCCAGTCTATAGGGAATGGGATTGAATGACACAGTTACAATATTTAGATTACGTCATTGGACATTCGAACTGTTCAACGCGGCGGTTAAGCAGTTATGGACTTTGTACACACGTTTAATGTGCAGTTGATCTTTGTGCCTAGAATCGCCCTTACCAAGCCCATAACAACTGTGCTTAACCACCGCGTTGAACAGTTCGAATGTCCCATGACGTCATCGGTAAATTGAAATTTAGTAACTGTGTTATTAAATCCCGTACTGCTACCAATTTTCAAGAATGATTTAGTGTTCAGAAGCTAGCTAATGTTTTTCCACTTAAACAAGCATGCAGGCAGAAATATGCGTAACAGCGTGTTTTGTAAGACCAAACGACATTAAAATGCACTTAGCGAGTGACTTGAAGTTATAATAAATCAGAGATCAATGCCCAGGGTCTGCCTGAATGATTTAGACGACTTTGCAATAATGCCATTTTCTACCCCATAACGTTTAATGTTGATTGACGATTCTCTTAGAAGTAAATGGGAACATAACTGTAAATGAACGACCTTGTTTTTGGACAAGATTATGACAGAGAGGGCAAAACGATGTTGTGCACTCAATGGGGCAGTGCACATTAGGCGTGAAACAGAACAATGCTGGTGTAGGCGCCAGACCGGTGATACACCATCTGATAAATTCGGCTTCACACGAAGTCTTACACAGTAGACACTGCCCACACCACGACCCAGCAAGATGCAGCGGGCAGTGCCTATTGTGCTAGTGTGAAGTAAAATGTATGGGTGGCGAGCCATCAGTCTGGCTCCTACCCCAGCTTTGGTCTGTTTCACCCCTTAAAAGATATCTTCAGGTCTTGGTTCCCCATCCCGGATATAGCTATTTCTGGCCATGCTACAAATGGGATCAATATTACATTTAAAAAAAACAGCAGAAAATCTGTGGGGTTCCAAGAGGGCTTGAAACTAAGATAAAATTGGACAAATAAAGAAAAAAAGAAATAATCAAGTGTTATCATGCACATGCAAACGGAAAAATGCATGAATTTCAATGCATGGACAAGCCATTGCCAGAAATAACATGGGCAACCATAAAACGATGTTCTAGCCACGGGAATCAACTGAGAGGATGACAAGAAAGAATGCAGAATACAGAGGAAAGTTCAGGATATCATAAAATAATGTTAACAGCAACAACTCAACGAATATTGTTGTTGTGGGTGGCAGGCAAGAAGTGTGAATTCGGAGAGATTATCTCCCTATTTGTCTGTCTGTTTGTCCGTCCGTCCATCCGTCCGTTCGTCTCTGTCTGTCTGTCTCGTGACCTTAGTTCTTGTTTATTCCAGCTCCACTTTTTGCCCAATTGAGAAATTCGATGTTAAACATTTTCGGCTTCAGTTATTATGATAAGGAGTCAGAATAAATGGGAACTGTGAAAAACTCGTGATAAGTGCCCACAACACATTTTAAACACGCGTCAAATGGTGCATTTGTTATACAGCTTCTACATTCTAAAAGGTCTCCAGTTTTTCAGAACATGGAGACAGAACAAACAGATCTATTTATCTATCTATCTATCTATCTATCTATCTATCTATCTATCTATCTATCTATCTATCTATCTATCTATCTATCTATCTATCTATCTATCTATCTATCTATCTATCTATCTATCTATCTATCTATCTATCTATCTATCTATCTATATATCTATCTATTTTTCTATCTATCTATCTATTTTTCTATTTATCTATCTATCTATCTATCTATCTATCTATCTATCTATCTATCTATCTTTCTGTCTATCTATCTATCTATCTAACTGTCTGTCTGCCTGCCTGCCTGTCTGTCTGTCTGTCTGTCTGTCTGTCTGTCAGTCTGTCTGTCTGCCTTCTCCTGTCCACATGTCCGCCCATCTATCTCTTTGTCTATCTCTCTGTCTTCCATCCCACAAGCTGGTGTGAATGTCTGTCCCCGTTTTATTAAGTGAGACCAGAGCAGAGAAGTCGTTGCAAGTCATACTGTGCGGTAAATCTATAAGCGCTGTAGCTCGATTAAATTCACACAGTCTGCTTGTCACATCACAAACCACCAGCGTTAACATTAAAACTGTCTTCCTTTCTTACATTTCTCAGTACTTGGCCCCATACCCGAGTCTTGGGATTTATCATCAAGGAGTTGGCCACGGGCGCCACCAAGCCTCAGCACGCCACTGTGAATTTTGACAGGAAAGATACCAAGGAATGATAATCAACCAAGACCATGGTTTCGACCGAAGTCACCTTTGGACTATAAAAGTACCATTTTGCCCACTGGTTCCCCCCGCTCTCACCCCCCCGGCAGACCTTGGTCTAGAGGCAAAGTGCTTGCCTTTCGTGCCAAAAGGTGCCGGATTCGATCCCCGGTCGGTGAAGGCATGTTGGCATGTTTTGTCGGTGGGGGGAATTCCTGTTCCTGATCCTATGGTAGGTAGGATCGAGCGCCTAATCTTCTCGGATAAGACGAAAACCTCGGGAGGCCCGTGTACATGTTGCGCACGTTGAAGATACCTTAGCAGTTGGAGAAGAACAGGCCGAACAAGGTCGTTGTCCGGGAAAATTTCTAAAAACCTAATCTCTACCACAAGGACACAGAAACAAAACAAGAAAAATAAAAACAGGAAAAGTGAGGCGTAAATGACAAGCGCACCGAACCTCCTAAAATAAAGACCTAAACACTGACACCTCACACCCCCACCCCTTCCTTTTCCCCAAAACCGCTTTGGTAAATAAAGCCCCATTTTTTTTTCTCTCATCCATTCATTAAGGTGCCTAGTACAGAAATCAGAAGTTTTCCCAGAAATTCCTTCCCTGTTTCGCTTTCTTTTTCCCAATGCCTTTGGGATATAGACAGACACCAGTATTCGTTCATTTGTTCACATAATTACTAAAGATGGGCAAGTCAGTTTGGAATCTAGAGAATAATGGGACACAATGATAACATTACTGTGACTTTGCAAGTGCGTTTTCGCCCCACTAAAATGCGATTGAAATTGAATTGTGCAATTCTATTCTTCCATTAATTTTACTTAACATGAACGTTTGTTGAGTGCCTGGGCGATAGATCAGTGCACACAACCTCGTGGATACTCTCGCTGGGTCATTGAAGTTTTGGACGTTGTTGTTGTTTTTGTTTAGCTCAGCAAAGAAACAAGGGAAATTATTGTCTTTTCAAACACAATCATGTAATGCCCCCCCTCCCCCCATACACACACAAACCCCAAATTGTTTATTTTGACCTTTTGTTGACGTGGAGCAGGAGCTCAATAAAGTGAATTGTTTTTCAGGTGTCAAACGCGTTCAATTATTTTGTGAGGTGAATCCATGTTTGTTTATTTTTCGAATACCGTGATATGAAAGACTGGTTGATGTGCTACATTTTTTTTTTCACGTGCAGTGGATATTTTCCCACTTGTTTCCTGTCTGAACAGAACTGAATTGTATTCACTGTTGAGCTGCGGTTTACTAAACAAAATACGACTGTCCCCCAAAAGCAACCTTTTCTCTTTGATTATTATTATTTTTTTTTTTGCGATTCTGAGGGTTTCCAAGTTGACACACAACAAGAAGAAGCCTGTTTGTTGCTTAAACTCTCAACACTGAACACGATCTGCAGTCAAGCCAGATTTGCATTCATCAGCATCTACAAGTGTATCCAAAGGTAAGTTTGTTTTTTTTTTTTTTTTTGGTCATACAATGCTTTGATTTTTCCAACAGAATTCGTTTCCAGGTGAAATTTAGTTTCTATTTTTGGGTCGAAAAAAATAAATTAGAATGGAATCTGATTGGGGAAAGAATTCCGAGCGTCCCAACCACTCCAAACTCTTACAATTCTTTAAAGATATTCTGTTCGTTTTCTTGTTGAAAAGTTAAAGGGTAGGATTGCGGATAAGATTGGGTTAGGATTTGGGATAAGATAGGGTTTAAAATCGGGTTAGGGTTAGGTTTCTAATTTTTGCACATTCTTTCTAAGTTTTATTGTACATTGATTGCGATGTGAGGGTTGATGATAGGCCTATAACCCGCTTCATGTCTTGCTCTATTGTAGACCTCTCACACCTGATAATGTCAGCATATTATTCTTACGAAGTTGTCTTCTTTCTCTTTCCCCTAGTCTCAGGTCTGCCAACCCCAGTATTTTAATTTTCCACCTTTCCATTAATTCTATTATTTCCTCTGCTTTTCACCCAAGTCTACAGCTGTTAATAAGTCTGATTAGATTTTTAAGTTGACTTTTATTTCATTTGTAAAAGCTTGAATGATTGAAACAGGTGATAAAGTAAGATAGCGAAGAAACCCGCGAAAGGCGCAAAGTGGCCACTAACTTGTTGACGAGCCTTTAAATCCAAACTCAGACTCAAATTCAAATTCCAAAGTGAAATAGTTTCAATATCCAGTGCGTTTTTATTTGGCTTTTCAATTTTGTATGTCATTGTTTTGCCATTTGTCCCTTTTGTCAGGCTGTTTACATCCATTCTCCTTTTGGTCTTTCAGCATAATTTGTATCATATAGAATTTCATAAGAGTTTGGTCAGCCTTTACTTTATGTTTATGGTTTTTTTTTTTGAGTGTGATAAATATTTGAAAGACAAGACATTTTGGAAAGAGTGCTGTTTGCCTCGGTGGGACAGGAAATATTTATCATTTTGATAGCGTCAAGTGAAACAGCCATTTAGATTTATCACTATAAGATCACTATAAGGTGTCACTAGAGCCTTGTCCAAAATGTGGACCATGGAAGTGATTCAATGATGTCTGGCTCAAACAACCTCTGATCACAAACCCTTGTCTTGATTACGTGAATGACTCAATAGAAAGGAGCCACTTAAATGTGGATTTCTTATTCCATATTTTGTTTACTATAAAAAAAAATAAAAAAAAATGTAGGAAAATTTGGTCAAGTTTAATCCATTTTGTGCTTGTTAAAAATGCAATATTTTCTCAGAAAGCGGAGGGGATGCTTACTAGTGACTCTAGGATTAGTGAGCTATGAAAATTATGGTGCAGTAGTAGACTTTGCCATATTTCAAGGAGTTAGCCAGTGGTTTCCGCATGAATTCATGATAACAAAATTATACAGATATCACATTCTTTGAAAGCAGAGGGAAATTCAATATTGGTCACAAGCACAAGATTTTGAGTTCTTGTGAAGGGCTTAGTTTCTGTGCAAGGTTATCACTGAACTAAAAAAAATCTTGTGTCAACTGAGTGAGACAGTTCTAAATGGGAAATTGGATCAGCACAGTGTCCACTGAAGCCCTTTACCTCTTGCACTGCACAGCACAACTAACCTGCATGTCAGCCCCCTCCAGCATGACTAACCCCATGCATGGTTTGTACTTTATAACCGAGGTTGAACTTCAGATCTTGTGATTGGCCCCAGTACCGGAACAATACAAAATATTCCAACTCTAAACATAAGGTTTTTAAAGCCATTAAACTTTATTTGCCAAAAATTTGGACATTGTAATTAATGAAGCGGACACTCGGAATAGTTTAAATTTGAGATACATTGTGCTGAACGGTAGACCTATGGTCTATTTTGATCACAGAAAACCGTGGGGCTTGAATTGGTGATGAAATGTGGCAAAGTTGAAATTACTTGATATTTTTTTCACATTGATGCTTAATAAGAAACAATTTAGACTGACTTCTAGAGGTAGGCTACCCAAATAACAGAACAAATCATTCCTCTGAATCAGGGCATTTGGGGTTAACTGTTATCAGGAGTATCCTGTGTGGTTACAGAATTTGAGCAGTGATTGTTTAATAATTACCAAAAAAAAGTCAACGAAAATGTGTTCCTGATTAGAACAAAACAGTGTAGGGAAAGATTGCATTCTCTATAATTTGGAGCTAAGTCTGAAGATTTTATAGATGAAACTGTTTCATCCAGACCTTTGAGTCTTAAGACTGTATGGGCACGCTGTTTGAGAATGGGATAAATCAAAAGTCTTCAAGATGTTAGCTGCTTTGGGCAAAAACTATGTCATTAAAAAGAACATGATTTGTACCAGCATGTTTTAAATGATTTAATGGCTCATATCAGTGTGTTATAAAAAAATGTATCAGTTTATGGTTGGGGTTATGTGTTAAGGGTGTAATGGGCTTAAGATACGACATAAATAATATTAATATGATTAATTTTAAGCAGTGCAATTTAAATATTAGGATTGAATAAATTGAATGTGCTAAATTATGAATACAATAGCATGATTGTGCGATAGTTAAACATGATATGATACAACTAAAATAATTTGATGAAATTAATATAATGAGATACAATTAATATAATAGAAGTAACGTAATGCGATGCAATTTTAATATAATGGTGATGCACAGAGTAAACTTCCCCATCCTCACTACATTTTCTCCCCTCTGCCCTTCCTCTTCTTCCCCTTCTTTCCCTCATCCTCTCCCTCATTCTCTCTCCCCTTCCCCTCCCCACTCCTTCCTCTCCCCACTCCTTCCCCTCCCCACTCCTTCCCCTCCCCACTCCTTCCCCTCCCCACTCCTTCCTCTCCCCACTCCTTCCCCTCCCCACTCCTTCCCCTCCCCACTCCTTCCTCTCCTCACTCCTTCCTCTCCCCACTCCTTCCTCTCCCCACTCTTTCCTCTCCCCACTCCTTCCTCTCCCCACTCCTTCCCCTCCCCACTCCTTCCTCTCCCCACTCCTTCCTCTCCCCACTCCTTCCTCTCCCCACTCCTTCCTCTCCCCACTCCTTCCTCTCCCCACTCCTTCCCCTCCCCACTCCTTCCTCTCCCCACTCCTTCCTCTCCCCACTCCTTCCTCTCCCCACTCCTTCCCCTCCCCACTCCTTCCTCTCCCCACTCCTTCCTCTCCTCACTCCTTCCCCTTCCCACTCCTTCCTCTCCCCACTCCTTCCTCTCCCCACTCCTTCCTCTCCCCACTCCTTCCCCTCCCCACTCCTTCCTCTCCCCACTCCTTCCTCTCCTCACTCCTTCCCCTCCCCACTCCTTCCTCTCCCCACTCCTTCCTCTCCCCACTCCTTCCCCTCCCCACTCCTTCCTCTCCCCACTCCTTTCTCTCCTCACTCCTTCCCCTCCCCACTCCTTCCCCTCCCCACTCCTTCCTCTCCCCACTCCTTCCTCTCCCCACTCCTTCCTCTCCTCACTCCTTCCTCTCCCCACTTTCCCCTTCCTCCTCCTGCCCTTTCCCTCCCCTTTCAATGTGGAGACATATACAGACAGCTCACATTTATATGCAATCTATTATGAATTATGAATTATCATGGAATTCAGTTAATATAATACAATCAATACAATGCGATACAATTATACAATTAATATAATATTTTATTATGCGGTGCAGTTAATGTTTGATATAATAATAGTAATTAATATGGTAATAGTAGTAATGATAATAAACACAATGATATGCTTATCATAATAATTATGCTAAACGATGATAATAATAGATAAATAGTAGTAGCAATGATGATGCTGATAATATAGTATTAAAACGGTAATAATGATGATAATAATACAATACTGATAACGATATTCTTTGGACTAATGTAATAAAAATAACATACTGTAATGCGATACTAATTAATATAATATAAAATATGATTAATATTGCAATACACTTCCATAATCAGTGTAATGAGGTACAATATCATGGGTTTGTGTATTCCATGGGTCAATTCATATAATTTAATTTAATAATTTTTTTGAATGCGATAAATGGTTAATACCTTGTGACAGGATAAATCTTTCCATTGAGGGCTGCTGACCAATGGTTTCAGAAATTGGTCAGACCACCGACTCTTTAAAGGTAGGAGCTAGAGGACAGAGTCACTGGGCTATCAGACCGTGTGAACAAAATTTCTTGCAGTAAATATTATATAACAGAACAAAATCACAAAGCCACTGGCCTTGGGGTTAAATCTTCAGGGTTTCAGACAAAATTACAAGGAGTTTTGAGATTTGTGGTTAAAATTTTCAGGAGGAGTAATCTATTATACAATAGGATAACATTACTAGGCTATTGAGGCTTTGGGTCAAATTTTCAGGGTTGCAGATAAAATTACAGGGGTCATTGAGATTTGTGGTTACATTTTCAGGGATGTTATGTATTATATAACAGATATTATCGATAGGTTCAGTGAAATTTGTGGTTAAACTTGTGATACTGTACCATACAGTTACACTTGTGATACTGTACCATACAATTAAACTTGTGATACTGTACCATACAGTTTAACTTGTGATACTGTACCATACAGTTAAACTTGTGATACTGTACCATACAGTTAAACTTGTGATACTGTACCATACAGTTAAACTTGTGATACTGTACCATACAGCAGGACAAAATTGCAAGGCTATCGGGGCTTAAATTGTGGTTGAATTTTCAAGGGGTCATTCACCATTCAATAGGACAAAATCACAAGGCTTTTGAGATGTGTGCTTAAATTTGGGCAATCAGTCTGACAAATCAAAAACCTATTGCATTTTATATTGCATATTATGCAGTTTTGATAGATTGTAATAAAGCTTATATTTGTACCAAAAAAAAAAAAAAAAAGCAAACCTTGTGGCAGCAAAGGAGATGTTTATATGGAAATGAGATAAAAGAACTCAACATAATAAATAAGCATATACAGAGCAAGTTCTTTGTTATTCTGGCGGTATATTTTCTCACAACGTTGGCAGAAACCGAGCCAGTCATATAATTATTAGCTGTGCTGCCAAGTGGTCAGAGGTCAAAAGTCGGCTCAGTTCACAGATTTTGGAGTTCTTTTGTATTTTTTTCTGTGAGGTTTTCTGGAGTGACATCTCTCAGTGATCATGTTTTCACTTGATTCATTAAAAAAAAAAGTAGACTGAAAATAATTATGGAAGTGTCCCAAGACTTTAAATATGCTAAAAATGTGTAAGCGTTTTTATTGGGGGCGGGGGGGGGGGGGGAGGCATGGGGGTTCCAGGATATTTAATGTTAGAATATGTAACCAGACCATCGGTATGTTTATTTTGTGTACTATCATATCCCGTCACTTTCCAAAATGTTTTTCAATAATGTATGTATAGATAGGATATATATTTGTTTAGTATTTATTTGCTCTTTCGGTAATTATGTCTTAAGTTTGGGGGTGGGGTGGGGGAGGGGGTGAGATGCAGAGTGTTTAAAATGTTATAAACATTGGTTTATAATAGTTGACGGCTGAGGGGCGGAATGGACGAGTCAAAATGTATTTGTTAAACAAATGTAAGCATGTATATTTTTATTTACATTGTATAATGTTTTTGTGGCACTTTTAATGTGCTGTTTTGTATCATCCATAGAGAGGGAGGGGGGCGCGAGTCAAAATGTTATTTGTGTATTTTTTTTTTTACCATTTTATATTACGTGTCTTCATTAGTGAGGAAAGGGGGGGGGGTGTGTCTAAGATAGTTGATATGCAAGCATTTATTATTTATATATTTGTGCAGCTGCCATCTGCAAATTGCGGAGGGGGTTCCAAGATTATAATATTGGTATATAAAAAAATTATTAGCACGGGTTGGGGGTGGGGGGAGGAGGCGGTGAAACTATATGTCTCAGGTTCATAAATATGAAAGGGGTGTGTGTGGGGGGGGGGGGATCAGAGTGTTACAGTATGTTGAAATGTGTAAATGTTGGTTTATAAAGTTGTTCATTGTTTGAGATGCTGTTAGTACTTTTGGGAAAGGGGGGGGGGGGGGGTTGGTGGAAAAGTCAAAATGTGTATGGGGAAGGGGTGGGGTAGGATTCATTTCTAAGATGTAGATATGCAAGCATTGATCATATATTTATTTTTGTACAGCTGTCCATCAGCTGCAAATTGGGGAGGCTGGTTTCCAAGATTCTTGAAACTATTAATACAATATATAACCATTGCTTTTGTATCTATCTTTATGCCTAATTGTTGGTGTACATTACATGTATGTTATGGGGGGGGGGGGGGGGAGGAGTATGTTAAAAAATTTGTAAGGGCGGATTATGGAGGATTTGGGGGGTGGGGTGCTAGAATGGGGTAGGGGAATCAGGATGTTAATGTTAAAATATGTGACCATTAGTGTATTTATTTCCTGTACTATTGTGTATTAGTTTTCAAAATGTTTAATGTTTGTATATATAGATAGCAGTTTGTTTATTATATACATATTCTTTTTGCACGTTGGAGGCATGTGGGTAATGTCATAAGATTGGGTGGGTGGGGGGGGGGGATTGATCCAAAGTATTTATTGTAATACGTTGGATATGTTAACATTAATTTATATTAGTTGGTATTAGAATATGCATGTATGTACAGGATATTTATGTTTAATGTTTGTGTGTGTGTGTGTGGGGGTGGGGGGGGAGGGAGGGGAATATGTCATGAGTTTAAGTGAGGTTTTGCGATGGGGGGGGGGGGAGGGGGGAGGATCCAAATGTTTAATATATTGAAATATGCTTGTTAGTACTTTATAGCAGGGGGGAGTCAAAATATATTAATTTGTGTAGGGATGTATATTTACGTTATATATTTGTGCATTTTTTTGGAAAAGGGGGGGGGGGTGGATTTGTTGTTGTGTACTATGTACCATTAGTAGAGAGGGGAGGTGGGGGATTTGGACGGGGAGGGGGGGGGGTGAATGTTTATTTACATAATTTTGTGGCCATTATATTATGCCATCATTATGGGCTTTAGGGGGAGGGGGGGGGGCATATTTATTGCACAAACATTGATTAGATATTTATTTTATGCAACTTTCCACCTTCTGCAAATTGGGGAGGGGGGAGGGGAGGAGTGTTCCAAAATTCTTGATAACGCAATAAATGAAATATTTAATCATTGCTTGTGTATACCCATTTCTGTGTAACATTTTTGGTATCCATAACGTGTATATTATCATTTTGTGGGCAGATTGTGACGTTGGCTATGAACTCCTGAGCTCAGTGCATTGGAGAATAGTGAAACACATGGCAATAGCAGACAAGACAGGCTCAAATGGTTACATTTCCATTTTTATTTGTCATTTATAACTTAACAAAGCAGGAATTGATCTTTGGAAATGGTCAACCTGAAATGTTGATTAGTTGGTCTTTTGTACCCATAGTGTTCAGTGTAAAACACGTAATAATTGAAGAGTTAATGTGAATCATTATGGAATTGTCCACTGCAACTGATGGCCATCAATATTGGAGAAAATCTAAGAGCTCTTGTGTGAACCAAAACCCTTACCAAGTTTTTGTCATAGTTTAAGTACTCAACTGGACCTTCTTTTTTTATTTCTGTTTCATGGTACACACATCTCAGTCATTATTAAACATATAATCGCAACTCAAAAAAACTCAATATCCGATATACATGAAGTGATATGGTAAGCAACTTTAGTGAAATATGGCACACATCTAGCTAAATTGTCTTGCTTAAGCGAATTGAGGAGGGCAAAAACGATGTTCTGTAGCTTTCAGTTTGCTTTTCATGTGCATTACATCATGGATGATCTAGAAATTTATCCTCTTACCTAAATCACTTTCATAGGAAAACGAAAAAAAAACAAACAAATCGTGCACTTGTGTTGGATTCCAAACTGTGGGGCTGAATGAATGTTTAATGATGTAACAGGGGAATGTCAATGCAGCAAAGAACAAAAAAATCAAACCCACATCAAACAGTCCATACAGTAACCAAATCTGCCAGACCAAATATTTACCTAATACTCTATTCACAGATCATTCGGTAACGTCTGAATCAAACTGTGCCCTTGTTGTATTTGATGGCCGTTCAGAGCATCTAAACAAATATTTAAGCTGATGAAGGTTGTCCCGGGTCAATCTGATAACATGTTCACCTTTTTGAACGAGTGCTAAGGGCCTTTGAAACATGTCTCCCCTGACATTAAGTGCGCGTTGCATGGTGGTGTTCATCAACAAGAATTATCTTAATTTTATTTTTCAAAAAAACATCCTCAGAATTTTGTCAAAACAAATTTTAGCATGAACGATTTTGTTCGATTCCATGGGCTGGGTAACAATGATGGAACATCCACAGGTCAATGGAATTAAATGTCAGAGATTGAGATTATCTTCTTTCATGTACAATGATGGAGCGAGAGGGTGAACATATGGGCACCCATTAAATCGAGAGGACGCGGTAAAAAATTATGAAACTTTGTGTATTGTCTCAGTTTTTAACGAAAGGTTAAGTGGACACCAGTCCTGCGTTTTGGACAAAATTCATTCCTCAAGATTATTGATTCGCCATTTTTTGAACCACAAAAGAAGCGTCGTATTTTTATCAGGTAAAGCCGAAAAGTGCGATCGGAAATTGCGTTATGACTTCTCGACCACCGTTCAAAGAACGGCGCTATACCAGGTGCATATAATCTGAAATCATAAAAATGACAAGTGTTTTTGTGAGAGCTTTCACAATAGGCAGTGTGGGTTATTTCGCAGCTCCTCTACAACTCTCCTGCTCTGATCTCCCGCCACGCCCCAGAACCACTATCTTAATTATAAAAATTCAGGCCGAACAGGATGAGTTAATGGGATTCCCTAACACATGCTGTTTTACTATGTAACGTCGTGATTTCGATCTCAATGGGGGCTTGGTTTGGCCTGATTTCTTATCTTGATTCCGTCGTGGAAAGTTATCTGGCAGTGTGTCAATGGTTAAGGTTTAAATGCAAGCAGGGGTGGGGATAATGGTGGCAAAAACCAACAACAACAGACCTCTCGGCTGCCATAACCGTCAAATGAAACTAGATCTGATCGTCCATTAAACTTCACTTTTATCTGATCTTACCTACAGGCATCTGAGGGTTGAACGCTGGCCAAAACAGAGATAACGAAAACAACAACAACAACAACAACAACAAAAACAACATGAGATGCACCAAGTGGCCGTTAACGCGCCGATGTGCTGTTAAACCCAAACTCAAACTCAAACTGGTGTCAATTATCAGACATAACAGTACAACTACGCTGCTAATACTGTTTGTCCATCCCTCCACCCACCCCCTCCCCCCCCCCCCACACACCTCTCCAAAATAAAATTTAAAAAAAATGACGTAGTTTTACAGAATTATACCGTGTTTGTTCCTAAACCCATCGAACTTCTTTTCGTGAAATTACGCATGGCGCCTCTTCAATATTTTTGTCGTTCATGGAATGTCCACCACTGGGAATGTTAGCCTTTAGAATTCATTAGTTCTAAATAGTTTCCTTGTCTCTGGTCCTTTTGGTGTTCATCTGAGGACGAATCCACAGATCAACTGTTATGTTTTCACCGTATTTTATTTTTATCAGCTATACTCACGAAGTTTTTTTTTTTCCTAAAGTAGACTCGCAAAGAACTTTATCAGATTGGAGAAACACATCAAGAAAAGCAGTTTATTTGATTAAATTTAAAGAATTATTATTGTTGCTAGTACACATCAGTCAAGTTACATTTTATTGTGTGTTATTATTATTATAAATAAATGTATAAACTGTTTTAGTCGGCAGTAAAGAGGTCAGAGTGAATGACCGAGAGCGGTTCTTTTTTTTTTTAATTTAGATTTTCTAATGTTGTACATACAACTTTCTCGTGTATGTCTTGAATTTGCCTGCAATAAATTTAAACTTGAGAACTTGAAACCCGTGTTATGACAAATTTTCACAATCAATTTCCTTAGAAATCCAGGTCGCAAGAAACACATTTCATGCTTGAATGGTTGAACGGCATTCCACATGTACTTAATGTTACGTTAGCAATTATTGGAGAACGAGTAGTCGGCCCAGGTGAGGGAAGGTGTTTGCTCAGTAATCAATCAGTGTATTAAGTATAGCTGTTTAGAGAGCTAAGCTTTTGTAATGAGTCGGGTGGAAAATGCGCTCGGTAATCAATATTTCACCAACAGAATAGTTGATAAACAAAGGGAGATTGGGGATTAAACTGCATGGATCGTGTTTGGGGGGTTGTCAGATTAGTCAGTGTTTACTCATACAACTTATATTCTATTAATGCAGCACAGCACTTGTGCTAATGGGTGTATCCGCTTAATGGAACGCATCTAATTTCGACCCAGTTAAACGTTCACCTCTATGTTAAGTGCGCGGATTTCGCAGAGGGAAATGCGACTCAAGCTGGGTTCTCATGTGTACGGAAACGGAAACGGCAAAAAATCCCTCACATAGTAAAATGAAAGAGTGTTTCCATGTGTACGGAAACGGTGTGCGGAAACATTCTTTCTATTTCACTACTTGAAGGGTTTTGACGTTTCCGTTTCCGTATACATGAGGACCCAGCTTAACATTATTTATTCCTACGGCGATTGACCTCTTTGCCGCACACAAACGCAGTTAAAGATAATATTTCTGCAGGTAAAGATACTTTTTCTTCTTTCTCCCCCCCCCCCCCCCCCACTATTCTGCCCTTATTCTTCAATTCACCGAACAATTTGAGAATGAATAGTGTCAGAGAAGCAGTAATGAAGGTTGCTCTGGGTCAACCTGATAACATATTCACTTTTCTTTTTTTAACGAGCGCTAAAAGCCCTTTAAAAGGTTATGCAAAGTTTTTGTCTCTCCATTAACACTTACCACACAAAAATACCCCTGGTTATCTTTATGTTTCATAGATTGTTATCTACCAATCTACGATTGCCCGCGGATGAAGACACTGAGGTGTTACCTATAACCAGAATGATTGAGGCGGGATACAATATATGGGGCAAGGGAAGAACGTGCGACAAGGCCAGACGAACGGAAACAAATATGGAATCAGTTGGCTACTGGGACAATTAATAGGAAAACCCTCAAATAGATTTTGGAACGGGGAGAGGACGAGGAGCACCTAGCCCAGTGTGCTAGGATTCTGTCGTCAACCATCAACCATATCTACCATCATGTTTCAGTTTGTTCTTTAAAACAACAAACTTCATTTAAACCACTGTACTTTACGGCGCTCCTCCTTAGACTTGATGTTCACTGAAAATATTTTGTATAGAGCACCTCGATAATCAAACAGATGACAGAGGTAACAACACAGCTGAGAATTACGAGCACAAGAACTGTGATTCTGGAAAAATGCACGGATGTTTCTTTCTTCACATTACCGGCCTTGTTATTTCTAGGTGGATTATTAATGGAATATTTCTCTTGCAAGAATCGCAAAACACCACTTTCTTCAAACTTTACCATTGCTATTTCTAGAGCATGCTTGTAGAAAACCTTTTTTGGGGAGCACCACATGCTCTCCTTCCAGACCTTTGAAGACGGGGAGATAGTAACTGCGTATATGATGGTTGGTTATGTCAATGCCCGTAAAAGTCAGTATGTCATAGGAATTGGTCAGGTCCAAAAATGCATAATTGCCGTCTAAAATCCGGCGCATGTGTAGTGGTCGGTCTGGTGCAGTAATAAAGTGATCGGTATAGCTGGAGATTTCAATACGCTGCCAGACATTCTGTATGGCCGGGTCATTTGAGGTTTCCGTATAGGTCTGAAGTGCAGAGTGTAACTGAGTTGATCCTATTCGATATTCCGGTTGTTTCAGTAACTTCTGGAGAGAATTGAGCTGTAGTTCTCTGGGTTTGACGGTGAAGCTGGTGACGAGATAGGCGCTATTGGCAGCGCTGATGACCACCCAGAAGAGAGCCCACGACGCCCGCAGAATACGTCCTGTTTGACCTGCGTAAAGTCTTGTGGAGTGAAAACATACGTGATCCGGGAAAGAGGTGACTCTTCTGTTTAACATGAGAACGAAAGATAAAGAAAGAGATTATTACAATATAGTGGCTTGGCACACCAAAGTGATACATCTAAATATTGTTCAAATATATCAATTAAAAAGACAAGATGGGTCAAAAGTTGCCTTGCCAAAATATTTTTTCATTACCACAGTTATATTTCAACTAACTGAAAGGCACACCAATCAAATTTCAACTAAATGAAGTGTACATCGCGTAAATTAAAAGTCAAGTTAAATCCAGGGCTCAAGATGGTCTCCGTCTTCCTCTAAACAGAATTTTCCTGGACACAGCATTATGGTACAGTAACGTTTTTGTCTAATTTGTACATTGTCTTACAGTAATTCTTCCTTCAGCATGTCGGCACCGTCAATGTGACGTGAGTAAAACTAAGAAAGTAAAAGCACAGTCAAACTACTGGATAAATCAGTGTTTCTCTAGGTGGAGCGTGACAATATTTGGGGGCAGCAGAAAGAGCCCTTGGGATTTTCCATTGAAATCTTAATTCCATAATGTATTTGAACTTAACTGTATAAATAAAACTGTTGTTCGTTTATGTCGTGTTGATGGGGTTTCCTTGTTTACCTCTGATGAAAACATGGAACTTAACAGTTGCAGAACTTTTTATTGGTTATGGGCAACCTAGCTGGTTCTACGCATTCTTGGTCTCTGAATTCATGCGTGGAGGCGCGCTACCAATATCAGCACAGTCAGACACAAGGCGAGAGCGCTCGCATCGTCAATGCGGGCACTTTTAATGAATAATAAAATTCAAATATTTTTAATATACTGTATACTTATTTTTGTCTTATGAGAGTGGGGGGGATGGGGGGGGGGGGGACACGTTTCTTTGAATTTTTCACAGACTGTTGCTTTTTGCTGACACTTTAACAAGAATAAATTGTGATTTACTTTATGAGTGTCAGAGTATATTGAAAAAAAAATATTACCTTTAGGTAAAAGAAATGAAAGGCTGTTAACTTCATCATGCTAACAGTAACACGTCTACTCAGTTTTACTGTCAGTTGAAATGTTTTTTTTTAATTTATACGCTGATAATAATATTGTGCGTGGATCAACTTGAAATACGAGAATGGCTGCTCTATATTTGTGCACATTAATGTGTACCAAATAGATAGGTGGGCAGAACGTTGTGGCAATGGGTAACTCAGTCAGATGCAGGGCCACGTTAACATCATTATGGACCCTGGGCAAAACAATTAAACACGTCTCCCGTTTCAAAAACCAGTGTAACTTTGCATGTACGTGGGCCCCAATCCACGATGGCTAAATACAAGTATTCCTCGCGATTTTAAACCAGTGTCAGTCAACAAAGCCTGGGCCTGCATTAGTCAGTTTCGATCGGCCGACCAATCGAATGGTGGCCTCAAGTCATTGGGTTTCATTGACATCTATCTCACTTACTGGTCAACTAGTTGGACATCATTGAAATGCATTGTCGTGACGTCACCAAGATCAAGACCGGCTAGTGTGCGCCTGGGCTAAGGCCACGGAGAAAGACGGTTTGCACTGTATTTCCGTTTCCGTTACCTTGATAGATGAGGAGAACAGGCAAAAAAGCAAACAAAGAAGAGATGAAACAAAAGAAAAATAAAAGAAACAGCAAACAATATCAAATAAATAAGCAGCATCCAAGTACCCACAAGCCTTCTCCAGCCGGTCATTTAGTGCTCGTTCCTTGCAATTTTCGCAACAAAAATAAATATATATATATATTATATATAACAAGACCACCAGTATCATACTACAACGGAGCTAGAGAGTGAACAATTAGGCAACAAAAACTGGGCAACTATGTGGCCAAAAATTATGAAACTTTGTGCCTCAATTTTTGACGATGAGTTCCGTGGACACATTCATTTTGGACAAAAATCCCCAGTATTTTATATAATTTTTTCACGATTTTTTAAGCTGCAAGAAAAAAAAAAAAACGCGTTTCCGTTGAGTAGAATCAAAAAGCATGATCGGAAATTCCGTCTGGGTCGGCTGGTTTGCCAGGTTTTTTTTTCAATTTTATTTTGCAGAGATGAATGCAATGGGAGATTTTCTGGTATTGTGCTGTTGTGAATTAAGTATCAGGAGAGATATGACATGGATGCCAATATTTTGTTTTCCTTGTCTTGAAGTTCAAGTTTATTGAAAAGAAAATGAGAAATATGAACCTTTGTGAACATACATTATTGTTTTGTACTTGGACTGACCAGGCATAGAATGGGACAGAAGGTCCTTCTTCGGGAAGTCGCTGTGTGATTCTGCTGAACAAAGCGTTTCCCGTCATAACTTGTGAAATAACATAGCAAATCAATTATTCGGTGTATGTTTATAACCTATGATGGGAATATAGCTTGGTGACATTATAGTAAAAAAATGTTCCATTTTGAATCACATATGAACAAAAGTAAAGCTGGATGAAATTTTGACCTCCTGTCACAGTCTCATGTATGTACAAATGGATAGCTGATTTCATGGTTCTGTTGTAAGATATGATTACATTGTAAGATTTGAGTGGGTTGTGTGTTAAAAATGAGGTACTGTTGACCCTGAAAAAAATAGTTAACACTGGCAAGATGCGTTTTTCATTTGCTACTCTAGCAATTGGAATGTGGAATAAATTCTCTGTTTTGGTTCCTGCTAGAACTTGCACACGGTTTGTGTCAGGACGGTAAAGGGGGGAGGGGGGGGGGGGAGGAGAGAGGCAGTGGTTAGTGTGATGAAGATCTTTGCTTCTTGGGTACGCTTCTGACGTTATTAATCTCTATCTCAATGACCTTATACAGTGGTTAATGCTTGACAGACATTTTTCTCACAACCCATCTGTCCTCCCATGTGTTACTGCCCTCGCAGTTCTATCCACAATAATTGGTGCACCATGTGCTTTCCTCCTGCCTAACAATTTATTCCCTTTTATATCATATTATAGTTACGATATGTTATTTTTTAACAATTTAATTTGACAATAATGAAAATGCTTGAGTATCTTCAGAGTCATGGTTTTTTTTTTTTTTTTTGCCCCCTTTTTTGAACTTGGAAATAGTTGGACATATAATTTTTTTAACTTGAAGTAGTCCCACGCTCGTGCAATAAATGGAAAGTTTGGGTGATATACAAAAAAAAAAAAAAAATGTGTAAAAGTGGAAAGCGAATGGTCACATGTGTGATTTGCTTTTGCTGTAATTTTTGTTTGAATTTGAAACCCAAATTTAAATAGCTCAGTGCCATTGCAAGTAGAACATAGCCTTATGCGTCTTAATTTTTTTCATTTTCATGGGAAATCTTTAAATATAATAAAAAAAAACATTAAGTTCCACAATAATATATGGCAGTGAACCAATTCCCCCACACCCATAATAATTCTCGTATGTAGTCCGCAGTATGCTGCTTTGATTTTGGGTTTTCCCCCCATTGATGGATAATCATACTCATAAATGATGAAATACACAGTTCATTATTTACTTAAAATGAGATCAGACACAGAACATGTTTACAGTGTCTGCCATTTCGTACATAAATTGTTCTGTTACTTTGGGGTATTGTTTACATTCACAGTTGTTTTTCCTCTGTGTGTAACAACATCTCTTAGAAATAGTGTTGTTTATATATACACCAGTTGATCTCCAAAAGTTTTGTGAATAAGTTTTGATTTCCTATTGAGCATAAACCACAATATGATTTGAGTGAGAAAACCAATGGGGAAGAGATGTCAGTTTTCAAATTTTATACTTTATATTAAATTCAGACAAAATAGCAGTAAATGTGTTTTTCATCAGATAATTCACAATACAAAAAGGTCATCTCTTGCCCTGATATTTTGTACTTTTGTATTACTTGAGATTTAATGTGGAATTTAAAGTATAGAATTTGTTATTGTTTGAATTTGTTATTGCTGAATAAAATGTATTTGAGTTTGTTATTCTGTATTGTCTTCCTTTTTATTTGTATTTAAAACATCAAGATTTATTGTGGAAGGACTCTAATTTTGCCAGAGATAGTTTGAAAAATGTTGATACCTTAATATGTTTTAATACAGACCTGTGTGGAAAGTTGGTCATTGTATTATTTGGGCAAAGGACAAAAATCCTAGTCTAAACTTAGGAAGGAAAGCATAGTTGTCTACCAGCCCGTTGGTGACAAGAATAACAAAAATAGAAATGGTATGCACAAAGTTTTATTTGGACACATTCAAACTTTATTCCAGGTCAAATCAGACGCAAAACAGACAAGGATCGAATACTTTCCATCATGATCGAGTGTACTTATATTTATTTATTTATTATTATTATTTTATATAGCGCATATCCATTTTTAAAAAGCTTTGTGCGCTATACAGAAGAAACCTGTCTCTCTCCCTGTCTCGCTCACTGTCTCTCTCTATCTCAGAGCAAAGTGTGACGCAGCCTGTTAGGCGCAGTACACAACTCACAACAGTTCACAACTCACAATACAAATAATACAAATAATATTTGAATATTTATTAATAACAATATATATTATTTTAATAATGAATAATACGTTTTGTTGTTGCTGTTGGGGGGATGATATGGATAAATTTTAATCTATTAATTTCAATTTTGCCCGGGCAGCGGCCTGTTCGGCCTGCTCTTTACGATTTCCAACTGCCGAGGTGCCTTTAACGTGCGCAACGTGCACACGTGCCCTCCGAATTTTTTCGTCCTTATCCGAGAAGACTAGGTACTCGGTCCTAGCCCTAATAGGATCAAGGGCCTTGAAAATATGAGAAAAATCCCAATTTGCAACATGCCTGCACTGCCCAGGTTTAGAACCCGGGACCCTTGGCATGAGAGGCGAGCACCTTGCCTCTAGACCACCTTGCCCCCACCTTATATCTGTCATTTCGATTGGATTAAGTATGATACGTTTGCCAATGTTGTTGTTGTAGCAGCTTGAACTAAGAGAGGATGGGCTAAAATGGCATGCCGGATACTCAAAGTCATTTCTCTGGTTTCACACGCACAAACTTAAAAAAAAACAACACAACAAAAAGCAAATCAGCTAAGAAAAAGTGCAAAATTATACCAACTCCAGATAAGAAAAGAAATACTTTATTGCCCCAAGAGAAAAATTCTCTTTCACAGTGCGTTTAAGGGCACATATATGGTACACACATCTCAGTCATTATTTCATAAACATATTAACATCACAGCTCAGTAAACTCAATAACAGGCATACATGAAGTGACATGGTATAGAACCTTAATGAAATAATGCACACATCTAGCTACGACTTCTTGTTTAGGCGAATTGTGAAAAGGCAAAAACGATGTTCTGTAGCTTTCTCTGATTGCTTTCATGTGTATTACATGTATTCTGTTGCTCTTGGATGATCTAGAAATTTCTTATCCTCTCACCTAAATCAATTCCATATGAAAACGAAACAAACAAACAAACAAAAAAGACCTTGCGCTAATGTGCTCGATTCCAATCTGTGGGGCTGCATGAATGTTCAGTGAAGTAACAGGGGAATGTCTATGCAGCAAATAAAAAAAAATCGAACCCAGATCAGGCTGGCCTACGTCAAAACACTCCATACAATAACCAAATCTTCCACACCAAATATTGACCTAATACTTTATTCACAGATCATTGGGTAATGTTCGAATCAAACTGTGCTCTTGTATTTGATCGCCGTGCAATGCATTCTTAAGCCAATGGTTCTAACCTTTTGAAACATTTTTTATGTCCCCTGACAGTTGTGCGTGTTGCATGGTGTTGTTCCTCAACAAGAATTTAATTAATTTTTTTTTAAAAGAAAAACATCCCCAGAATTTTGTCATGACAGGTTTATGTATGAACGGTGTTGTTCGATTTCATAGATTTGGTAACCATGATGGAACATCCAAGGGTCAATGGAATTAAAAGTCAGAGATTGAGATTATCTTCTTACAATACCGGAGCAAGCTGGTGAACATGTAAGCAGTCAGATACATCGTGGCTACACGATCAAACATTATGAAACTTGGTGTGCTGCCTTAATTATTGATGAACGTTTACGTTTCGGACAAAATTCATTCTTCAATTATTATTTATTCACCATTTTTTGAAACCAAAAACAGGCGATGTATTTTTGTCAAGTAGAACCGAAAAGTGTGACCGGAAATTGCGTTGTGACCACGTGACCACCGTTTTGCGAAAGGCACTTTAGGTAGTGCATTATAACTGAAATCAGAAAAATAAAAGTGACTTTGTGACAGCTTTCACAATACAGGCAGTGCGCGTTATTTGACCGCCTCTCTGTAACCCTCCCTCTTTCACTTCCAACCTAGTCCAAGAACCACAATCTGATTAAAAAGTCAGGCCCAACAAGATGAACTAATAACGGCGCCCTAACACGTGCTGTTTTACTATGTAACGTCGTGATTTTGATCTCAATGGGCCCTTGGTTTGGGCGTGATTTCTTATCTTGATTCCCTTGTGGAAAGTTATCTCTGGTACTGTGTGGCCAATGGTTAAGGTTTAAAAACAGGCAGGGGTGGGGATAATGGTGGCAAAAAAACCAACAACAACAAAGATCTCTCGGCTGCCATAAACATCAAATGAAACTAAATCTGGTGTCAGTTAAACGTCACGTTTATCTGATCTTACCTACAGGCATCTGAGGGCTGAAACCTAACGCAAAGAAAGATAACAAAAAAAAAAAAAGCACACGAGATGCGCCAAGTGGCCGTTTAATTCAAACTCAAACTCGAACTGGTGTCAAGTATCAGATATAACAGTACAATAGAGTACACTGGTACTAGTGTCTGCCCAACCCCCCCCCCCTCCCCAAAAAAAAAAAATGACGTAGTTTTATAGAATTCTACTCCGTGTTTGTTCCTAAACCCATCTAACTTCTTTTCCTGAAATTACGCATGAAGCCTCTCCGATATTTATATACGTCATGAAATGACTATCATTGGCAATATTCGCCTTTAGAATTCATTAGTTCTCAATAGTTTCAGTGGTCCTTTGGTGTTCATCTGAGGGAGAAATTCACATACATGTATTATCAACTATTATGTTTTCACCGTATTTTATTTTTAACAGCTATACTCACTAAGTTTTTTTTTTCTTAAGTAGACTCGCGAAGAACTTTATCAAATAGGAAAACACGTCGTGAAAAGCCTTATCCAGTTTTAGTTTATTACATTTTGAAGGATTATTATTCTTGCTAGTAAACATCAGTGAAGTTACATTTTACTGTATGCTATTATAAATAAATGCATAAATTGTTCTAGGCAGTAAAGAGACAAGAATGAATTACCAGGTGTGTATTTTTGTTTTTTAACTTTGATTTTCAAAATTTGTCACATACATTTTTCTTGTGTAGGTCTTGAATTTGCCTGCAATAAAATTAAACTTGAAAACGTGAATCTCGTGTTACGACAAATTTTCTCCATCAATTTCTTAGAAATCCAGCGGGCAACAAATATTATGGTTGAATGGTTGAAAGTGAATCCCCATGTACTTAAAAGTTAATGTTAGCAATTAATGTAGAACGGGTAGTCGGCCAAGGTGAATGAAGGTGTTTGCTCAGCAATCAATCAGTGCATTAAATATAGCTATTTGGAGAGCTAAGCTTTGTAATGAATCGGATGGAAAATGCGCCCGGTAATCAATATTTCACCAACAGAATAGTTGATAAACAAAAGGAGATTGGGAATTAAACTGCTTGGAATGTGTTTGGGAGGTTGTCAGATTAGTCAATGTTTACTAGTACAACTTACGTTCTATTAATGCGGGACAGCACTTGTGCTAATGAGTGTATCCGCTTAATGGAACGTATCTAATTACGACCCAGTTAAACGTTCATCTCTGTGTTAAGTGGGCGGATTTCACAGACAGAAATGCGACTAACATTATTTATTCCTGGGGCGATTCCTACGGCTTGCAGCACACAAAGGCAAGATTGTTAGGTTATTTCTTTGATGTTTCTCGCAAATACTAGCAGCTTCATGCAAATCAGTTTGAAGACAACATCTGATTTTAAAAGAATTTTTTTTTACATTTCGTTGTGATTAGACGCTTTTTCTTTTATCTCGAATAAATATTTATGGTACCTTTCTGCGGTCAATTTATTTAAGGGGGTTAGAATTCCAAGAGATCTAAATGCCAGTGCACTAATACCCCTTCTTATTCAAATCCCCTCTATTATAATCCAAAGTCAACAGTCTTTGTCACTTTATACACAGTTTAATTTGGCCCAGTTTCTCAATACTGCTGTAAAAGAAAACAAAAATCGTTTTGATTATTACCGAGCAATTTAACACGAAAAAAAAAAAACTATAACAACAACAAAAAAAAAACAACAGTAAATACAAGGATGAGATTAAAACTTGGCCATATATTATCAGTAGATCGGTGTGACCTGTAGGAAACGGTCTGGTTCATATGGGCCTTGAACGTGGCTGTTTGAGAAGTTAAGTAGCTTCCTGGCTAATCACGCTACTGCTGGAGCCCACGTGCACAGCGGACTTATCTCTCGCCAAATGGCAGATTGGCAAGTTGAAATGCCAAACAGAGACATAATGACAAGGACTGGATGGAGGAGATGTTGGAATTCCTCGTAGAAAATGTCAGGAAGTATAAAATTAATGATGGTGATTGGGTAGAAAAGAAAGGGCGGGATGATACTTCTCTGCAGGCGAAGATGACATTTCTGCAATTAAAGATGCCATGTTTGCAGTCGGAGATGACATTTCTGCAGTCGGAGATGACATTTCTGCAGTCGGAGATGACATTTTTGCAGGCAAAGATGAATCTTTTCTTTCTTTTTTTCCTACCATTTTGCACTGACTGTTCGTTCCACTCAACAAACAATTTGACAATAATTAACTGTGTCAGAGAAGCCACCAAAGAAGGTTGTCCCAGGTCGGGCTGATAATACATGTATGTCCATTTTGTTTTTTCGAGTGCCAAGAGCCCTCAAGAGCAAAGTTTTTTTGTCTAGTCATAAACAGGTACCACACAAAAATATCTTTGATTATCTTTACGTTTCATAAATTGTTATCTACCAATCTATGATTGCCCTCGGATGAAAACGCTGAGGTGTCCCCCATAACCAGAATGATTGAGGCGGGGTGCAAATAGGGCGAGTGAAGAATGTGTGACAAGGCCGGACGAACTCATCAATTTTAATATGGAATCGGCTGGCCACTGGGACAAGTAATAGGAAAACTCCCAAATTAATGTATCTTGGAGCGGGGAGAGGAGCAGAACGCCCGGTGTGCTGGGATTCTGATTCCTGTCATCAGCCATCAACAACATCTACCATCATGTATCAGTTTGTACTTGAACACAACAAACCTCATTTAAACCAGTGTACTTTACGGGGCTCCTCCTTAGACTGGATGTTCACTGAAAAGCGTCTTCTTGATTTTGTACAGAACACCTCAATAATCAAACCGATGACAGAGGTAACAATACAGCCGAGAGTTACAAACACAAGAACTGTGATTCTGGAAAAATGCACGGATGTTTCTTTCTTCACATTACTGACCTTGTTGTTACAAGGTGGATGATTGATGGAATATTTCTCTTGCAAGAATCGCAAAACACCACTTTCTTCAAACGTCATCATTGCTATTTCTAAAGCATGCTTGTAAAAAACCTTTTTGGGGAGCACCACATATCCTCCTTCCAGACTTTTGAAGACTGGGAGATAGTAACTGCGTATATGATGGTTGGTTATGTCAATGCCCGTAAAAGTCGGTATGTCATAGGAATTGGTCAGGTCCAAAAATGCATAATTGCCGTCTAAACTCCGGCGCATGTGTAGTGGTCGGTCTGGTGCAGTAATAAAGGGATCGGTATAGCTGGAGATTTCAATACGCTGCCAGACATTCTGTATGACCGGGTCATTTGAGGTTTCCATGTAAGTCTGAAGTGCAGAGTGTAACTGAGTTGATCCTATTCGATATTCTGGATGTTTCAATAACTTCTGGAGAGAATTGAGCTGAAGTTCTCTGGGTTTGACTGTGAAGCTGGTGACGAGATAGGCGCTATAGGCAGCGCTGATGACCACCCAGAAGAGAGCCCACGACGCCCGCAGAATACGTCCTGTTTGACCTGCGTAAAGTCTTGTGGAGTGAAAACATACGTGATCCGGGAAAGAGGTGACTCTTCTGTTTAACATGAGAACGAAAGATAAATAAAGAGATCATTACAATACTGTGGCTTGGCACACTAAAGTGATACATCTAAATATAGCACAAATACATCAGGGAAAACCACAGGGTGGGTCAAAAGTTGCTTTGCTATAAAATATTTTTATTAACACACTTCTATTTCAACTAAATAAAGTTTACATCACGTAAATTAAAAATCCAGTGAAATACAATGTTCAAAATAACGGTCCTTCTTCACCGGAACAGATATGGCACCTCTTTGGAAGAGCATAAAATTTGCCCACTTTGTTCATGTACAGTATATTAATTCTTCCTTCAGCATCTTGACACAGCCAATGGTACGAACGTTAAACTAACGAAGAGCAATATTGTATGCTTCTTGCTGACACTTTAACAAGAGTAAATTGTGGTTTACACTGGGTGTCAGAGTATATTGAAAGAAACAAATCAGTACCTTTAGGTAATAGAAATGAACGGTAGCTAACTTCATCATGCTAATATGTCAACTCAGTTTCACTGTCATTTTGAATGTTTTTTTATTTATATACTGATAATTGTGCCTGGGGTCAACAGGAAATACGAGAATGGTTGCCCTATCTTTGAGTACATTAATGTGTACCAAAGAGATAGGAGTGAACAAAGTTGTTACATGGGGTAACTCAGTCAGATGCAGGGCTAGTTGCCTTGATATCATTATGGATCCTGGACAAAGCAATTTTCTGCATTTTCCCGTTTCAAAAAGAAAGTGTAAAACTTTGCATGCATGGGGCCCCTAATTTATTCACGATTACAAAATACGAGTATTCCTCCTGATTTCAACCATGTCAGTCAACAAAGCCAAGGCCTGCACTAGCCAGTTTCGACCGCCCAACTAATCGAATAGCGGCGTCAAGACATTGAGTTTCATTGAGACCTCGTGTATTGGTTAACTAGTTGGACATCACTGAAACGTACTGTCATGACGTCACCATCCGACTAATTGGTCGATCAAGATCGGCTAGTGTGCGTCTGGGCTAAGGCCACAGAGAAAGGCGGTTTGCACTATATTTCCGTTAACGTTACCTTGACATTGATAGTTGGGGAAAACAGGCAGAAAAGCAAACAAACAAACAAACAATGAAACAAAAGAAAAAACAATAAAAATCAAATAAATAAAATAAGCTGCATCAAACTCCCAGCAAGCCCTCTCCAGTGTGCCATATAGGGCTCGGTCCTTACAATTTTCGCAAAAAAAAATAAATTATAAAGTGTATAATGTATGACAAGATCTCCAATATCTTACTACAATGGAGCTAAAGAATGAACATGTAAGCAGCTAAAACTTGGCGACTACGTGATCAAAAACTATGAAACTTTGTGTACTGTCTCAATTTTTGACAATGAGTTCCGTGGACACATCCATTTTGGACAAAAATCAGTTGTTGTTGTTGTTGTTTTTACATTATTTGTCCACAGTTTTTTAAGCCGCAAAAATAGAGTCCCGTTTTCGTCGAGTGGAATCAAAAAGCATTGTAGCGTCCTAGTCATACGGGCTAACAATGTTGTCCGCAGCCCTCGGCGACCCCTTGTGTGCTAGTTTTACTTTTCTGTGATGTCTCGCTGTGTGACGTAATTGTTTAGTGTAGTTCAGTCGAGAATGTACCAAATCATTCAGGTCGGAGTAATTATGCTAGGTTGGCCTTGGAGTGACGCAATTCTGTGACGTGTCTAAGTGCGATTAGGTGGCTTTTATGCATCCCGTAGTTTCTGGATTTCCCGTTCGTGAACGTTCTATCTAGATGGGTATATAAAGAATGGCAAGCGAGTGAGTGCATGCGCAAGAGTCAGTTATTCCGCATGTGGGCAAGATCCCTTCATTTTGTGTGTGCAAAACCCAATCTAGGTTTTTGTAACTGCGTGCCTTCCTCGTAAGTATGCTGTGAGATATCCAAGGTTGATCTACAGTTATTAAAAGTTAATGTTAATCGTTCATCGGATCCTGTTTTCATTTATTTCTACGACAGTTCGAGACAGTTTCGTTTTTTAAAGGGTATCAGATCAGATCACCTGACTCTCCCTATCATAACGTGCTGAAATTTCGTCCGGGTCAGCTTTTTAAGTTAATGAAACCACTTCCCAACTGTCATGGGATCGTAGCATGATAACAGAGAGTATAGATGTGTAGAGAGGTTTCACTATTGGTCGATTTGCACTGCGGGACACGGGAGGCTCTGCGAAACCATTGTTAGCATGGAGCGGAAAGTAGGTCGCTGCTGTAAACAGTACCCGTTTCTGCATTTCCACGGGGTGTAAGAGTTTGCAAACGGCTGTAAATAGTTTCATCAGCCCAAAAATATGAACAAATAACAGTAAACAGAAATGCACACTATCTGTAATGAAGACGGTGTCTTTCAATTCTTCAGTTTCTTGTTTACCGCAGCGACCTAGTTTCGCGATTTGGCGGAAGTGAGATCTCTCTATACATCTATACACTCTGATGATAATAGCCTATGCGCGCATTAGCTATAGCCAGTTATGATCGGCTGATTAGTTTGATTGTGACGTCATGACATTGAGTTCCAATGAGATTCACCTAGTTACTGGTGCATCTTGTTTCATAGAAACTAAATGTCCCGACGTCACTATCCAATTAGTCGGCTGATCAAAAACATAATTATTGGTTGGCGACTAGGCTTATGCTAGCGGTGAGAGGTAGGAAAAGCTGTGGGCCTCGTGTGGACCCGCATGAGTTCAAAACCAGAATATTTATATGACGTGTTTGTGAAGAGTGACGATATGCATGCTAATTAATGAAATATTGGTGTCGAAAGTAAAGTAAGTGAATCCTACCTCAGATCTTGTTTTGAAATTCTCCTAGGAGCCTTCTTGCGACAAGACTGGGTGCTGATGTGGACAAACACTCCTATAACAGCCATAATTAAGGCAGGCCCCAGCAACATGATCAGGAAATCAGCCTGGATGATATCAAGCAGAGTTAGGTCTAAACGTTGCTCCATTTGTGGTAGTTTGTAGGTAAGGTAGATGGGCATAGCCAGCTCTGGTGTATCGACATAGTCAATGGCCTGGAGGCGATTCTCTGTCCGGGAAAAGCCCATGGTGCTCAAGGCGATTTCCTTCCGTGCTACCATGCCTGGGTGGTTCATACCGTGAACATAAAATCAGTACACTGACATTTCTGACATCATGAATATACAACAACAACAACAACAACAAAAACTATGCAGTTTGCGATAGCATTCACTACTGAGATAACTGCACGCAGCAAGTGTTGTAGTTTACTGCCTCCGTGGAATGTTGTGGACTGTTGACTATTGCCAGTCAGATACATTTCCTCAGGTATTTGGAACAGGTAAGGGTCATCTGGTAGCTCAAATTTATTGCATCTGAATCAGTTTTCTAGAAATAATTATATTTATGCCACAGCAACGTGATTTAATGGTATCGTTCTATGAACAGATCTTTTTATTCTTGAATATACATGTAGGGTGTCGAAAAAAATGTTACACATACTTTGAATATTTATCAGTATAATGTCAGTTACGGCACACCCAAGATTTATGTTCATATTAAACAGGACAGATGTTTATTACTGAGGTAACATGTTTGCTCAAACTGATGGGACAGATGCTGATGTCGACGGAGTTCAACAGTGTCGCAAACAACATTAGGCAGTTCATTTGTGTATGTGTTTTTACAGATACCCCGTATATATACCCAGCCAGCATCCCTACATCCACCCGACGAATATTTCCGTAAGTTTGGTAGAAGTAGCGTAAAGGCGGGTTTCCTACATCAGACTGACGTCGATGTCGTAACCAGCTAACCTACGTAGGAAAGATGTCATTCCTATGTGCAAATTTGACGTCCATCCCTCTTCAGGTTTCCCGGAAGTCGCTGGCTGGGTATATCTGTTAAAGGACACTTCTTTGCAAATCGCGAAACTTTGGACAGTTTATCATTAATGGCTGGAACTGCGTTTCTCCCATAGACAAGAAAACAAACCTTGTACTTACCTGTCAGTCCTGTGGCAGAACCATCTTTTAGCACAGCGCCGTATTCCCCTTCATCTGTAGGTATCACCAGTGTGTATTCAAACTTCAAAGCTGTAGCAAGTAGATCTAACAGTTCCATGGCATAGCCCGTGTATTTGGACGAGTTTGTTTCTCGGAAAGAATATTTTCGTAGATTGTGCAGGATGCCCACGGGTAACTTCATACCTTCAAGTCCTGCTGCTTTCGGTAGGGTCACATCCTTATAGGCGGTAGCTATGTCCGAGGTTGACCAAGCTTTCTGTTTACAAGATCTAGAATACCCTGAACGTACATTCCTTCCCCTGGATTTCCTAGAAATGCAAACCACACCTTCCGATGCACAGATGTAAGTGAAGAAATCAAAGCAGCTTGCGCCAGAAAGGTTCAAAGCCTTGTTAGAGTCAGCTGTTGCCAGAACCCATTCAGTTTCATGAATCAGAGACGTCCATTTGAAAGTTCGAGATGAGCATACGGCACGGGCTAAAGCGGCGAATGCTTTGTTGTCAGACACAAACATGAAAACTGTGTGTACCTGTGATGTCTTTGCTTCAAACATCCGTAAAATGTCATGGATATCGTAGGTATCTGTAGTTGTATTCTTTTCCAGTACGAAGTTTAGAAACATTAGATCTCCAGGCTGCTTGAGAAGGTGGTCGTGGATCTGCTGTGGCCAAGGCAAAACCCAGGTCTTTGGCTGTCCAATTGTGACCATGACTGGATGTGGCCTGTCTCTGATATCTCTGTGGTACTCGTTGATATTTTGCAGAAGAAGGAAATTCACAGCCGATGAAGACAATTCTTGTAACGTGGATAATTCTGTATTATTAACTTCATCGCGTTGATTCCACATGAATCCAGCCACTATTCCATTTGTCATGTTTATTTGCCAGAAAGCACAGTGGATCAAAAACGTCGAAATAAACCCAATCGATGGCAACGCCATTGTACCCCTTGCACACAGCAATTGCCTATACTGCCACTTAACAAATCACCAGTGTCACAAAGTTGAAACGTGCCTTCATTCAGCCAATGATTTCAAAATTGTGCTGTGAGCTAGTTGACTTGTCAATGTCATCATGACACTATGTTAATTCAAATCTTTGACCCCCGCTTTGCAGTACAAACTAGAGGGGAAATCAATACAATTTTGATATGCAACCTGGTAACAAGAAGTTTTTCCACGATGCTGGAGAGATAGGTGTGAAAATGCAGAAGGAGGGGGAGGGGGGGGGGTATCTCAGGTTCCGGTATCAGTTTTGTGAATTCGCATTTTTTAATTTTTGTTTGCTTTGTTTTACTCACATCTGTCCGTCGTGGCTTTAAAAGTGTGTCTCTACTCGGTGAATATTGAAACGAAACAAAGTAGTAATTTTTGGCACAGTAATCTTTAATTTTAGTTTATTCAAGAACTCCTCTGATCCTCTTGGTAAAAATTTGATTAAATATTCAAATGTAAGAATTTTACCAGGCCAACTAGGCAGAGTCCATCGTTCTTTGTCCGTTAGGAATGAAGCTACTCCGGTAGAAAAAAAAATGGAGAAAAGCGGTTCACTTTAATCACAAAAAAGGCACCAACGGACATAAATGTAACGAATGTCACGAACCAAATCATGAACATTATCTATCTTACATGTAGTAGATTACTGCCTTATGAAAACAACAACTAAAGTCAGTCCATTTTTACGATCTCCCTTCTCAGAACTGCCATATCATTCAAGCACAGAAGGAAGCGTACTTACTGTAGGGCAAACTTCCAGCACATTAGGCCCGGCTTCCAGCGTCTCCACTTGTATTTCACAGCGGCTTTTCTTGTGCAAAATGAACAGTACTATCATGACAGTTATTTGCTTGGCCCTTAGGGTGGGCAATCCAACAAGTGAAAGCATTAGCTGTTTAACAACAGCCGGGATGTGTCTTGCCGCTCCATCTGTTGACAACGTTTCACAAAAGCGATTCATACAATTGTGATGATATAAACACGCTTCTGAAAGCTCTTAATCCAAGCTGGAATATTCCTTTGACGTTACCAAGTCTCTTTGACACATGATAGCACAGTCTGACAACAAACAAACCATTTATTTAATGGTCCAGGGATATTGTTTCGTCTTTCAAAACGCTCACTGACAAAAGCATACCGTAAAAATTATGAAATGTTAAGATTACAGAAACCCAGCACTTGTACTAAAACACATCATTTTACACCACTCTGTTTTATGGCCGATGAACTGGTTCACCTTCAACCACATAGAGAAAACGAGATGACGTCACTATTTACAACATATCCGGTGTTACATTCGAGGCTCTCATGACCCATTACTGAATGATACACAGGGCTTTTGTTGTTTTTTTTCTTCCTCAACAGTTTTGTCGCTAAATTGCAAGGATTGTCGTTCAGCTCTGTTGGATGCTTGAGACAATGTGAAAAGGCACTGGCACTTCTGACAATCCCTCAGTTTTGTTATATGGACCGGCAGTGCATTAAAGCTAATGGCTCCCGGTTCTGGTTTTAGTTGTTTAATGCTGTTTACAGTGGAATGTGAAATTTGGAACTTCTCCTCTTTAGGTTTAAATTCACGCTGCGAATCTGATTACTTCACACTGAGTTATACCGCTTTTTTTTTCTAACCTTTTGTTTGACAGATGCCCAAAGAGATAACACAAAGCTCTAGAAATTTCGACCCTTCATCGCTGCACTCTGTAGGCAGATTATTGATTTTCGATAAATGTAAAAATAATTAACCACTATAACTCTGTGACCTGTGAATAAATAACCTGGGTTGCCATCAAAAGTAAAAAAAACACGGGCGCACTCTTTGATGAAAAACTCACTTTTTCCTTCCCTGTCTGCAAAACATTCAAGAGATGTACGTAAATCTTCAAGGGCTTGAATCAATTTGTAAATGAGTGTTAAACATGAATGACAGTCAGGATTCCCTACA
The DNA here is from genome assembly GCA_963931925.1 of Onchidella celtica. NCBI lineage: Eukaryota > Metazoa > Mollusca > Gastropoda > Systellommatophora > Onchidiidae > Onchidella > Onchidella celtica. The sequence goes on from OZ007572.1 coordinate 8,083,376, forward strand.
ACGCTGGTATTCTCTTCTAAACAGGATTTTTTTTTCCTTTTACAGTGTTTAAAACTCTAAACATTCTACATTAAAATGCCATTACAGAAATGAATGACCGACTGCAACATTTGTAATCTGATTATTTCCACCGGCAAATCTCCGCCTGTTATCAAAATGAGCTCGTCCGTTAATGCGACCATACCTGTGGCTAGCTAGCAACAACTTTAGGTCTATGACCCATGGTCAAACGGCGTGGCTCCGACGGACATGGTTACGGAAGGTGTGGCGATTTTTTAAAGAAGGCGCTGGCGTTCAAGCCGATGGCGTGCGCCAAGTGGCCAGGCTGAACTGCACTCCCCATCAGTGGTAAACGAGTCACAAAGCTTTGTGAAAAAAAAAAAACAACAACTATCCTCAGTATCATTTAGGGGCTAGGGGTGGAGGTATGGAAAGCCAGTATCGCCAGAATTAGTTTATTTTTATTTAAGAGAAGGAAAACTAAAGGTAACCTTGTTTGCTCTGGTGGACAAATTAATTGTCTGAAGCAATCACTGGCTGAGGGGACAAATCCACGACAGAAAACGGTGTTAAAGCCGATACCGTACAGCCTACTTAGGGTAGCCACACAAAGGCCACCGAATTCGGTCACCGAGCCACTAGGAGCTTTAGGTGAGAAGAATTGCAATATATAATTTCAACAACTGCACATAGAGCCCACCTAGATTCGGTCCGTTTATATAATGCAATTCTTCTCATTTGATTGTGTAGTCCTGAATTTCTCATGATCAAAAAAAAAAAAAAAGGAAGCATAATCTTCTACAACACGTTAATCTGTTGAGATTTTGGACTGAGGAATTTTTTTGTTTTTTTGGTCAAGAAATGTTTTTCTTTTTTGTTACAAAACAAAATACTTTGTTCTGTCGAGGCAGGCAGACAAACTGTTAAGTCTTGATCAGCTGGGGAACTAAATCAGGAAAAGTGAAAAGTGTTTAGAACATTTTTTTTTTTCAAGTAGCTTTATCTTCTCTCAGATACGCTCATGAATGTTGATGTCATATTTTCTGCTTTCAACATGTACAGTTTGACACCAAATGACACAGTGATTAAAGCGCTCATATGTTTGAATGATATGTTTTGGGAAAAAATTTATTACTGTACAGAGCGAGTTAAAAATGATCACGAACTTACATAAATTTAACTTTTTTGTAACATCTACATTTTGGCTCTTTCGCTGTTTGGTGACGTTTTGGACCGATTAATCTATTCTCTGCATTGAATAATCACACTGCATGTTCCAGATTGTATTTTCAATGCATTGCCCTTCGGCAGTGGGCAGAAATTTCCATTAATAGCAACGTAGCATAGTTTCGTATAATGCCAGTTTATAAACACATCCCTTTTTGTTTTTGTTTTTCAAATTGCACCTGAGGACAACTTGTTATGTCAAATGATTAACAAAATTGAAAGCCCATGTCAAAAATGGAATCAGCGAGATAGCTCTATGGTAACCATGGCAATGTCTGGCTGGGATCGCAGTGTAGATTATGAGGGTGTGTCGGAAACAAATAATTATGAGGAAATTGGATGCAATTTATGTGGAGTGAAAAAAATCTGATTTCCGACAGGAATGAAAAGAAAACAGACAGTGCTGGACTGTTTCGTATTCACTTTGTTGTTGTTTTTTTAATTCAAATCTGTATTTTCGATTGTTTTCTCATTATTTCACAATTCACCACAGGGATCCGTTTCATTTTTTAACCCTAGTGTCCGGTACTCTTCGTGCTGCATGGAACTCCTAGGTGTTAATAGCCTGCCACCTTAATATTGGCTATGCAGGGCCCTTGTACATGAATTGTTTTACTGATTTAAGTTGGTTCTAAATCATGAAAATCTATAATTCACAAGTGGAATCAGTGTTATTCGCGTTTAATCTTATACAGCATACACTAGTGCACAAATAATGAGCCTGCTTTACACAACTCTAACATTGAGAACATCGAGAGTCATGAACTCGGTGTGGCCGGGGTTCTAGATGTCAGGAAGTTAAAGGCCGAAACGTCTAATGAAAGAATCCACTCTTGCTCTGAAGATCGTCATCTGCCTCGCTCCACCTGAAGAGTTTCTTGCCACCAGCATACACTGATGCTCAAATAATGAGCCTGCGTTACACAACTCTAACAGCAACAGCAAATCTATTTGTATTTCATACCGATGGTCATTTCATGGCAAACTGGCAACACAATGGCCTTAGACAAAGGCAGTGGAATGAAAATCTACATGATAACAGGACAAAATTTAGGAAACCTTTGCAGGGCTGTTTGAGTGCAACTTCTTTGTCTTTTGTTTGCGTTCCAGGTAGTGAGTGAGATGAGCATTCCAGATCCCAGAGAATTTGCAAAACTGCCTAGATTTCTGAAATATGTATGTGAATAATTATGTCATACAAAATTACATACTGAACATTTGAACAGAAAAGTCAGTACTCATCATAAAAGAATATAAAAAACGAGTAGTCCAAACTGATTTTACTTTCTAACATAACTCAGCATTTATTGTATAATCTAACGGAGCTCGCCTAGCTAAGAATGTTGATACCAAATTCATTATTCTACGTAAAAGGCTTTAAAAGTTAGGCATTTTCAAAAAGGAAAAAAACAACTTAAATTTGCTACCTTATGCAAATTGCATGATAATCCAAGTTTGACCATCAATAAAATGTCATTTTATTGAGTCGCTGCACTGGAAATTCTCAGTTTCGAAGTCAGTGGGGTGTACATCACGCTCATTTTTTAATTATTATTATCTTTTTTTTTGAGGGGTCCAGATGTATTTATGTGCATCTCATTTTAGCCACCAAGCTTCATCCAAAGTCGTTGTTATTGTTGTTGTTTTTGTGTATGAATTCTTAGAAGGGAGACAAACTTAATTACGATATTTTTTTTTTAAATGCGTCAACTTCGTGTTACGCCATTGACTCATTAGTGAGCGTCGGACAAAGGTGGCGAAATGAAGCCCAGGGTAGGTTTATAAAAACGGTTGACTTTTTTGGGCCAGAACATGTCTCATGTTTAATTTTGGCACAGATTTAGAGTACGAAAGCTAAGGTTCATTTGCGTGTAATTTTGATCCTGGTCTGCTAATATTTCCGCCAGTTTTTCTGTCAACAAAGTCTCTAGCTAATACTTTTTAAAGAAATTTCAACTCCAACAGGACGAAAAATACATTGAAACAAACCTCACTTATTTGGCTTTCTCTGTGAGTTATTTTCCAACACGTGCGCTGCATGATCGGAGCGACGCTCTGCAATCCTCCGTCATGAGGTGGGTCAGATCGGTAGGCGCGGAGAGTGAAACCAGCAAGACTATACAATGTACTTAGTTCAAACAATTAAAGCCACAACAGCAACACACATGAAACAGTACAAAAGTTAGTATATTTCGACACATGAAGAACTGGATTTTGTTTTGATATAGGATAATATGCCATTTTACATAAGCACACAGCCGTAGAAGGCTTGTGGTATATTAGCCTACATCCATGCTAAAACAGGATTCGCCCCTTTAGCGGGGGGGGGGGGGGGGGAGGGGGGCCGTGAGTGGGACATTCTTAATCCCCCTCCCCTCCCCTCCCGTGATTGGTTGCAAAGTTGGACAGCGAAAACAAGTTTAGGAGGGGGGGGGGGATGTGTACATAGACATTGACAAAAATACATCTTGAGTTCAGGCTCACCATTAAAAAAAAAAATGCTACTGTTGCACCTGCAGTTCGGGAGAACCCAGGGAAAAAAAGAATTTAGTTGGAACGGATATCAAGAATTTTTCGTGAGTTTTGTATTTTCATTTGAAATAATCATGCTATATGAAAAGTGCTCACTGTGACGTCACTGCCGGGTATAAAAGCTACACGCACCGTTGTGAGCTCCTTTTTCACTCAGTCCGACATTCACTGAGCGAATGGGAAGATTTGAAATAAGCTTATGAACTAGAGCAGACCAGTGAAGCCAGTGAAATATTAATAGAAGATACGAATGCTCTGCTCACAGTGTTAAGACAAGAGTCAGCACGGACAAAGATCATATTTCAAGGTAAGTTTAAGTGATTCTCATGCTTGACTTTGTTATTCATTGACAGATCAAAATGTTGAAATTTCAAATGTCGTCATGGCCATTCCACTTAATGCCTCAAAGAAAACTGTTTCCTTCGAATATACTGGTAGCTGTTGACAGGGTAGAACAGAATTTTACATACAAAGCTATATACAGCTGAACAGTGAACACAGCTGAGTATTTTCTCTATTTGGCTTCGTAATTATACTACGCTCCCCTAGGCCTAACATCAGTCTAAAATGGTGGCAGAACCTTCGCCCGTCCGTGCCATTCAAGAAAACACATTAAAGGGGGGAACTTTTCGAGCGGGCTTGTCAAAAGGTTGGGTTTATTTGTATGGGACAAAGAGATTAGAAAGACAGACAGCGCGGGTTAGGGGAGGTCATCATCATATTAATAATGTTTAACTTTTTGGTAAGGGGCGCGGACGTGGGGAAGACCTTCCATAAAACTGTTCACATGTCAGTTTCGTCAACTCCCTTTACGACTTTGAATGAGAGGTAAACTTACAGACCATAGTGCTAGGCATGTATGGATCACACGGCGATTTAGTGTTCACACAGCAGAAAGTCTGGACAGAAATATTACCTCAATTTAAAGTCCAACTGTCTGCAACAAATTCTGTTTCCATGCAGACAAATGCATTTATACATTAGATCGTATCTGAAGAGGGCAATAGATTTGATTTGAGATGAAAGGAACAAAAAATTAAAGACCATTTAAAAATAAAATTAATAAAATAGTTTATCTTTAAGGTGGCAGATTGTTCAAATACGTTTTGATAGCAAGTTTTTATCTGTGTTCCCGAAGGTCCAATAAAAGCATTCGTTTGTTAGATAAAAAAAAAAAAAAAGGCGCACCTAGGCCCTACATAGAGCACTGCTGTGATGTCGAGTTATCATAAACCTTTACTGAGAGGCATGATAGGGAGACCCCGCCAAAAGCGAGCACTGACAAAATATCTCAAGATCTATGTGAAAAATGAATAATAAAATTGTGCCAATAGAAAATGTGACCATTTGTAAAACCGATAAATCAGAGAGACAGGGAGAATGCCAGAATCGCGGAAAGTAATTGAACACCGCATAACAACATGGCGGTAGAGTTCTAGTTATTAAACCAATCTGATGATAGTGATAATGAAATTTTGTTAATTGAACACCCTAGTAGAAGCCTCATCAGCATAAAGGCAAATGACGGCAAAAAGCCCAGTTAAAGCCTGGAGCCACTCTGCTAAAATGAGGATAGGTGTAACTTAGAGAACAAAAAAAGAAGACATGGTTCACACTTGTTTTAAGATTGGATAATTTTTAATCTAATTATTAAGCTTTTCATGGAATAAATAGCAAAAAGAAACAACCAAAACATACCAAAAACCTTACAAAGTTTATTTTCATTGTATTCAAGACACCAAAATATTTGTATCGAGGATAAACTTGAAGATCCAGAATTGATATTATCATTGTACCCTGTATGGATTAATTCTGGTAAAAGCAGAATTTATTCCTTTTAATAAAAATTAAGACAGTTCCACATTAAATGTTTCATTAGCATTAACAAAGTGTTGGGATCTCTTCATATCAAACTGCCGTCTTTCTTGTTCACTGCTCACTCTGCATGCTAAAAGCTCATAGTTCATTTCAGTTTGTAGTACAAGCTTCATTAGGTACTTTGAAAGCGTGGATAGCAGCACAAATATGACATTTTCAAATCGTCAGTAATGAGTAATGCTCCCATATCTGCCTTTTGATTATCTTCATGTGTGAAAGTGTGGCCTAAACTGAAGTACTATAATTTTCCTTGTCAGCCTTGTACAAATGTTCAGACTTTATTCAGCGTAAAGTACATTTTTCTTACTGTGCTCTGTTGCAGGTTACACTTACACTACAGGCATACATTAATGGTCTGACAGTTACGCCACATGTGAAAACTTCACAGATGTCTTGTGTGCACTTACCTGAAGTCAGCAGTGACAGCCTAGCATTATGCAGCCTGGTGTTAATGTTCATCTTGGTGTCTGAGAACAAATCAGTGGCACCAGTAACTTCACGCGCTATACATGCAGCAGTAAGTACAGTACAGTGCTCTTGCAAGGTTATCGCAGGTCAATAAAAGGCCAATAATATAAACTATAAAATTTTGCTTTATGCCGGTTATTGAAATAATTTAATTTCTTCAGTTCATGGCACGCTTTCCTTTATGATAAGACCTTGCTCTTTGTCCACAATGCAATCTTTAGAGGCTGAAGAAGCGCAAGCTATATCCTTTGAAATGATGGAGGAAAATGTAGACCAACACACTAGCAGTAATTTCTTTGTTGAATACAGTGTTTAGTCAAATTGTAATGTGGATATAATTTCATATCTGTCATTTGGTCTAAATACTTTAAGAGGGGTTAATCTCCAGAAGACTAAGGATTGAGTTTACTGTCGTGTTTTCTGAGAAAGGAATTACCCTCATTTTCAAAGTTCAATTGCGTGTTGTAATGTTTTGCCCTTTGTTTGGGTATCAATGTAAAGGCATGAGCCCCTGAAGTCATCATGGTGCAAGATTTTAGTATTGCTGTGACTTCTGGTGAAAGCAGGGGGATTTGTGGCTATAGATAGAAAAATAAGCCACTGCCATATTAAATACTATTGTACTAATGTTACTCTGTTATGACTCCAAAATAAAAACATTGAAAAAATTGTTTAATTAGCATCAGAGGTTTTGAATTTCTGCTTATCAATTGATTGCCCACTTTATTGTACAGTGCCCAATCTGCATAAGAAACGCTCAAGAGTTCTATTTGTTTTATAATTACATTTTGAGACATGTATTTAAATAGTAGCACAAATATCATTTTCAAATGATCAGTAAAGCTTCGAGATCTGCTATTTAAGTTTCATCACCTGTGAAGGACCTGAAAGTGTGGCCTAACTATAGTGCTAAATCTTTTGTCATAAAAGACCTAGTAATATGTTAAGATTTATTCAGCTTATATCAGATTTGCTTGTATTTTTGCAGGTAACAGCCTCACATTGTCTGATAACTACTAAACCACACTCAGCATTGGCGATTGACTTTGACCTCCAGCATTTGAAAACTTTGCAAGTTTCCTCTATCTGCACTCGCCAGTAATAAAGCTGACAGCTGCAGCAACCAAATTTATGAAATTGTGCCCCCTGACGTCCGAAAAAAGACACAGTGGCACCAGAAACATCAAAGAAGTCAGGGGAAACCCTGCAGCCAGTGCAGATGAAAATGTAAGGCACTAAATGGTTCATACATGAAATAGAATAAGATGGTAACTGGCCATGCTATTGATCCAGAACTCGTAATGTAACTGTTGATCAGTAAAGCTCGGAGATCTGCCTTTTGAATTTCAGCATATGTTTTAAGGAACTGAAAGTGTGGCCTAACTACAGTGGTAAATCTTTTGTCATAAAAGACCTAGTAATGTGTTAAGATTTTGTTCAGGGTGTATCAGATTTTCCTTTCTTTTTGTTGTTGCAGGTAACAGCCTTACATTGGTTGTCTGATAACTGAACCACACACAGCATTTGCAACTGACTTTGACTTCCAGCATGTGAAAACTTCACAAGCAAGTTTCCCCTGTGTGCACTGACTGGTAGTAAACCTGATAGCTTCAGCAACCTAATTTACGAAGCTGTGCTGCATGATGTCTGAAAAAAGTCACAGTGGCACCAGAAACATCAAAGATTGTGTGCAGCAGTGAGTACATTTATCATTTATCACAATTCAAAGACATTGCTGCAAAGTAGCCTAGAAGTTCACCTCTATATCTAGAAATTGTACATTTATCACAGTTCAGTCCAAAGACACTGCTGCAAAGTAGGGCAGCACCTTCACCTCTGGATCTAGAAAATTTTCTTAAGATACCCAATTTTGTGTTAATGTTTTTATTTTGCTTTCAATTGCCGTGTAGCGTTTATTGTCCAGGAATAGAAACCTGGGCCAGATTGTCTTTAAATTTTCTTTCTTTAAATTACACATCTTGGGGCAGGACAAAAATATCTCAGTATTCGCGACTTGATCAGTGCATCTTTTAAACTGCAGAGTCGATTTTGTATTTTATATGGTTTTTTATTTTGGAAATATTTTTTTTCACAAATTTTATTCAGTCAGGGTCTCGACAGTTCAAAGTTACTACTTATCATCCCAAATTGAATAGCGGAAATGGAAGATCCTAATATTAGCAACTTGTAATTGTATCCAAGTTGTAAAATTGATGTAGAATTTCTTTACTTTAACATAATTATTATGGTCCTGGCTGCCACTGGGACTTTGTTTGGTAAAACCAGAGGAGGATACTATAAATTCTGAAAGAGGGTATTTCTTAGCCTTGTCTAGAAAACCAGTGACCATGATAGGCATCCACCAATTACTGGTACCCCTAGTTTTTTTGTTTGTTCACCGTATTAAAAGATGTTTCTTATTTAGTGGTGGTTTTGTCATTCCGGAATCTGAAAGATTTGGGTAATCTTGTAAAGATCAAAGCATTCCAGTATCATCAGATTCCTTGTTAATGGGGGAAAGTGCGATTTTGATTCGTAACTTAATCAGTTTGAAATGTCATTTTCATGGCAGTCAGGGGAAACTGTAGCCAGTGCAAATTCGAATGTAAGGGACAAAATAGCTCATTCATGAAATAGAATAAGATGGTAACTGACCATGGTATACATCCAGAACTCACAATGTAACTACTGAAAGCCCCGAGATCTGCTATTAGTGTTTCAGTATGTGTGAAAGAAATGAAAGTGTGGCCTAACTGAATTGCTAAATCTGTTCTCATAAAAGACCTAGATCTAGTAATATGTTAAGATTTTATTTAAATTGTATCAGATTTTCCTTCCTTTGTGTTTTTGCAGGTAAACAGCCTTACATTGGCCCTCTGATAACTACTCCACACACATTTGTGATTGACTAACTTCCAGCATGTGAAAACATCACAAGCAAGTTTCCTGTATCTGCACTCAATGGTAGTAAACCTGACAGCTTCAGCAACCTAATTTACGAAGTTGTGCTCCTTGATGTCCGAAAAAAATCACAGTGGCACCAGAAACATCAAAGACTATGCGTGCAGCAGTGAGTACATTTATCACAATTCAAAGACATTGCTGCAAAAGTATCGCAGCAATTCACCTTGGATCTAGAAATTGTGCATTTATCACAGATCATTTCAGAGACATTGCTGCAAAGTAGCGCAGCACCTTCACCTGTGGATCTAAAAATTGTACATTTATCACAGTTCAGTTCAGTCGCTGCTTCAAAGTAGTACAGCATCTTCGCCTCTGGATCTAGAAAGTTTTAATTTATTAAGATACCAAATTTTGTCTTGTTTATATTTTGCTTTCATTTGTCATGTAGATTTTATTGTCCAGGAATGGAAACGTGGGCAAAAGGTGGGGGAGAGGGGAGGGGGAGGGGGCGGCGAGGAAGAGGTGGTAGGGATAAATTTTATTCAATTTACCCCGGGCAGTGGCCTGTTTGGTCTGCTCTTCTCAATTTCCGACTGTCGAGGTATCTTTAACGTGCACACGTGGCCTTCGAATTTTTCGTCCTTATCCGAGAAGACTAGATGCTCGATCCTACCTACAATAGGATCAGGGACAGGAAGATAAGAGAAGTCCCAAAATTCCAACATGCCTGCACCGACCGGGATTCGAACGCGGTACCTTCGGCATGAGAGGCGGGCACCTTGCCTCTAGACTTTAGATTCATAAGTTAATCAATTTCTGAAAAGGAAGGAAGTTACTTGCATGGCAGTCAGGGGAAACTGTAGCCAATGCAAATGAAAATGCAAAGGACAAAACGGCCCATTCATAAAATAGAATAAGGTCGTAACTGACCATTTTATACATCCAAAACTCACAATGTAAGAGAATGCAAATTAGCTTTATCTCTGATTTGCAGTATAGAAGGAAGTTTTAACGCACAAACAATACAATTAACGGGCATTTTTGTGGTGACGGTGGGATTAAATCTGGTTCTGATCCCTATGGCATTGGCAAAAGTAATTTGCCTCTCTGAGGAGCAATTAAAACTTGAAAAATCACGGAGAAAACTTTTCCTAAAACGTAGCAGAGCTGGCAAGGATTGGTTTTCACTTTTCATAGGAATACACAATCAAGTTTAAGGAAAAGGGATAGACAAATTTTACTGACAAAGGAGAGACATTGTTTCCTCCCACAACTTACATCAATATCACCAAAAGGGAATTCAAATGGGTGGTGTTTTTTTTTCTTTTAGTCAGTTATCTATCACATCAAAATAAAAGATTCATCTTTGTATAGTGTAGATTGAAAGGGGAGATTTATCCAATGTTTTTGCCATCAAAATTTAATTCGGGGATTTTTCATGTCAGATCAGTGAAAGCCTCACATTTGTCAAGCCTAAGTATTATAAAGTGTCATTTCTAATTATGTTGCATATTCACTAATCAACTTTATAAAAAAAATTTTTTTTTGGTTACAAACAGAATGAACCTAAAGTATTTTTTTGCGGTAAGACAAAGCAAAAAAAGAATTTTTATTGAGCCCATGAGTTAACACTCACATTGTCCTCAAAAAAGTTTTCACATAGTTTAACTGCGTTTATTTGACAAGTCTGAGGCGTTCAACTGCTACCATCAATGACAGTAAAAATGGTACAATCTGTTAGCTGTTGGCTGAGCTTGGGCAGTCACATCCTAGGATCCTGTGAAAATTGGAACAGAAAACTAATTTTCACAGGATCCTGCTCCCAAGCACCTCTAGGGTTGAAATTCTAGTCTTTTTTTTTTTTGGATTGTAATAAAACTCTGGAAAAAGTTAAAAAGATCATTTGAAATTCAGAAATTTGAACATGGCCCCACCCCACCCCAAAAAATAATTCATATAATATTGGTAAAGAAAACACCCTAGAGGTTATCAGTTATCTTTGGTCAGAGTTTGAAAAACAAGTCATTTTCCGTGGAACTCGTGATCAGTAGGAATAAAAATTATGGTTTAGGACATACAGATGAATAGGTTTGGCAGCAGCTTATCTTGTCTATGAAATTGGACAGTTTGAAGAGCAAGTTAGCATCTGTGAAACGTTCAAGAGTAGAAATCTGAAGGATTTGGCCATGGAGGGCCTGAAGGATTTGGCCATGGATTTGGCCATGGAGGGATAATAGATTTGGGAGTTGCATATAGTTTTACTTTTCTCATACGACACCGGTCCATTTAATTTTGTATCCGTAAGAAGATGACTCGTAAACATACTGAGAAGATTGGTTTCATCGAGCAGAGGTAGTGTAAAAAGTTGTGATAGATCTGCTAGTGTAAAAAATCTAGACTTGTGAGAGAAACTATTTTCTGGCTTGAACTAAAGTATGAGACAATTTAAAGGGGAAAAAATGGTGACAGAATGACATGAGGGTAATTAGAAAGGAGCAAGATTTGCTCTTTTGTTGTTGGTGCGCGAACAGGGGAAGATGAGTTAAGGATGAAAATGGACATACGAAGGGTATTTAGTAGAAGAAATAGTGGAATAGTTTCTGCTATAGTAGCAAAGTTTTCTTCTCTCAGCTGGTCGTGGGCAAACAAAGTAAACAAAGAGAACGAAGAATGTTTGTGTCGTGGGCCAATGGAGAGCAATGGAGAGGATTAAAAACAGAAAATAATGATAAAATGGAAGGTTTGTGATACTCCTCTGCAGAGGAAGAGGCTAAATAGAGAAAGAAATGAAGAAAAACTCTGATGGAGGGGAAGTCAGAAAAAAAAAAAGAAAGGACTCCCCTCCAGAGGAGATAAAGATTTTGAAAAAGATGAGCATAAGAGACTACAGTTCAGGGAAACTCGCGTGGAGGGGAAATTTAGAAAAAAAAAGTTACATTCCCCTCCACGGGAGAAGCTAAATTAAAAAATAAAATGAAGAGAAAGTCAAATGGAGGGGAGGTCACCACAAAAAAAACCAAACAAAAAGACCTCCCCTCCAGAGAACATTTTTAAACAGATGATAATAAGAAACTAAATGAATAGGAGTGGAAAAAAAAGAACAAAGGAAGAGAGAAAAGATAGTACAGGAGCTCTGGGGGGAGGAAGACCTCAGAGTTCCTGAAGAAAAGTGAAGTGAAAAATGAGCAATATTTGCGTTTATTGGTGAATAGAGATTGGGGGAAAATGAGAGATAGGAGAAACCTTGTCAGAGGATGAGATTAGGACGTACCAAGGGTGTAAGAGATGAAGTGACGGAATAATTTCTGCTAAAGTGGCATTTTTTTTTTTGTCTCAGCTTGTCTTAGAGGAACAAAGAGAATAGAGAATGTGTTTGTATAGTGGGCCACCGGGGAACAAGTGGTGTAAGACATTTGTGAAAGTGGCTGCCGCCAGTAGAGGGAATATGTGACATAGAACGCAGAAAAGTGTTTCTTTGGTGGAGATGAGAAAAAAGGTTAGGGTGGTTATAATGGAAAAAGATAATTATGGAGGTAGAGCAACAAGGGAATGTCCACGAAGAAATAGGTTCACGAGCTAGTGGAACATGAACAAGGACCAGGCGTGCACTTAGTTACCCATGGGAAATATTCACTGGGATTTCAAGTTTACGGTTTTTCATTTTGGACCTTTTTTTTTTTGCCATTTTAAATCTTGTTCTCGATTCGGTTTTGGTTTTTTTTTGTTTTTCGAAAATTGATACGAAATTCTCACCATAGTGACCTGTTATCTGTAGTGACCCATTGTCCAGCAAGGTCCTCTTGTTTGTGATTGTGGTCAAGTATGTAGGTGTGTGTGACTTTGTTGTTTCTGTTTTGCCCTGTCCCTTGCGTGTAATGCAGGATACAGGTACATAAACAATTTTCTGGCACTCTCTCCATGTACTTATTAATCGTTCCATTTCCCTCCATGTACATATTACCCTCCATGTACATAACTATGAGCCTTCATGTACATGCTCTTTCGAAACCCTTTGCTCCATGTACATATTCTCCCCCTTGTACATATGAGCCTTTATGTACATATTCTTACCCCTCCATGTACATGTTACCCTCCATGTACACATGAGCCTTCATGTACATAACCCCCTCCCCCCCCCCACCATGTACATATGAGCCTTCATGTACATATTCTTTCCCCTTCCCTCCATGTACATATTAATCTGTTGGTGTCAGAAAATTAGTTCTGTACCTGTAAGAGACCTTGCCTGGCATTAAGAATGGGGAGCTATCAAGGAAGGAAAGGTTGTCGAAGGCGGTTCCCTGATCTCTCGTCTATCGGTGGGGCCCAGACCTGGACCTTCAAAGATAATAGATCTGGAATGTTCTCCCACCTGCGGGTCAAAGAGCTGCCCTGGCGCCCGTAACTCTTTGACCACCCAGATGGAGGACATTATCCAATGGTGGCCCTAGACAATAAAATTTATGGGTAGGTTGAAAAGGGGTTAGAAAGTTAGGATTTTAATTTTTCTTAAATTTAAAACCGTATGGTGTAAATTGTTTAGTTAGGTATACAGAAAGTGGACATTTAAATGTGAAAAAAAAAAGAGGCAAGCACTCCCCTGCTGAGAGTGCATTAAAAAAAAAGATGAGTTACATTCCCCTCCAAAACAGTAGGCTGAATTAAAAACAAAATGGAAACTGCGAAGTGCAGGTCAGAAAAAAAAAAAGGGAGACCTCCCCTTCAGAGGAGTTAGATTTAAGAAACACTTAGAGGAAAGACGGCAGAAAAACAAGAAAAAAGAAATTGGAGAGAGCAAACCATTGATGTAAAAGTTAACATGCCCCATCATGGGAGAGGCTAAATTAAAAGAAAAAGGTTGAAGAGAAACTCTGACGTCGGGGAGGTCACAAAAAAAAAACAACCTCCTCTCCAGAGGAGATATAAAATTTAAGAGAGACGAGAATAGGAAACACTCCAATGGAGAGGAACGGGGGAAAATAAAATAAAAAAGAAAATAGAGATAGAACTGTTGCTAAATTAAAGAAGTGGAAAGAAACTCTAAAGGTGGGGAGGTCAGAAAAAAAAAGAAAGACCTCCCCTCCAGAGGAGATACAAAATTTATGAGAGACGAGAATAAGAAACACTCCAATGGAGAGGAACGGGGGAAAATAAAAAAAAAAAGAGATAGAACTGTTGCTAAATTAAAGAAGTGGAAAGAAACTCTAAAGGTGGGGAGGTCAGAAAAAAAAAGAAAGAAGACCTCCTCTCCAGAGGAGATATAAAATTTATGAGAGACGAGAATAAGAAACTCCAATGAAGAGAAGGGGGGGGGGAAGAAAAGAGATAGAACTGTTGCTAAAATAAAGAAGTGGAAAGAAACTCTGACGGAGGGGAGGTCAGAAAAAAAAAAAGAAGGAAGACCTCCCCTCCAGAGGAGATGGAAGATTTAAGAGAGACGAGACTGAAAAACGTTCCATTCTAGAGGAGTGAGGAGAAAAGAAAAGAAAAAAGAACCATTGATGGTGTAAGGGTTAACACACAAGCTGAGACACGTGAACAGGCGAAGGGTAGTGACAATGACAGTTTTGCAGGGTGATTAAATTTTCATAAATTTAAATGTATGTAGCCTAAATATATTTGCCACTTTCAGAGTTAGTCATTGTAAACTATAAAAGTTGATACCGAAGCATCTAAATATCGGTGGTAATTGTGTAGGATTTACTATAGCTATTAAACTTTAACTGAAAAAACTACAATTGAAAATGTTTTATTTTTATTCAAAAACATAATTATTGTGGTATTGAGGCCCATTGAGCTGAACTTGTAATTTCATTAAGAAATGAGTATCTTGTCTCAACTTCGTGAAATCGCAATTGTAAACGATGCTTTCTGTGGCATGTGGCACAGAGCACAGAGGAAGTTAGTATTGCCCAGTCACAAGGCTTAATGTTCCTTAAAGTTCCAAAAAAGGGCTTGGATCGCTTTAATGTACATTGGTGAGATTTGAGAGTTGAATTGGTGTCAGTCGAAAGGCTAATTTCATAACCGAAAGGGTACATGGATAGTCCAAGCTCTTTGCCAACTGTACTAACCTGCATGTTACTCATATTTTCTTGGTCAGTTTTGCAATTTGCATGTCAAGGAACTTTTAAATGTTGTGACTGGTGCAATACTGGAACATAACATGATAGCAACCTTTTATTTCGGCCACTTTGTATGATTGTGATACTGTTTTTGAGATCTTGATCAATAATGCTAAGACAATGAAAAAGTCGAGATGTAAGATATTCATTTGAATTGGATGTTTATTGTAATTATTTGAGAAAGGGAAAAGACAGGAAAGAATATGCGACAGGTTTTAAAGTATTAAAGAAACGTAGAGAATATTAGAGGAGAACATTAACTTGAGAAAGAGGGAGATTGAAAGAAAAATGTTCAGTGGAAATTGTGCAAGTTATATGTAAAAGGGAACTAAAAAAAAAACGGAAAATGGATGGGTGGAAAAGATTCAAAGTGTCTAAAATTTCCTACATTTGTAGTATGTAGTTTGTTCTGTTGTGTTCAATTGAACACAATAAAAAATAACCAATAAAAATTTCTAATGCTAAATTACTTGCCTCAAAGTTAAGGAAAGTCCGTGAGAAGACAGATATGGTATAAAATAAAATTTGTTAAAAAGACTTCCAAGTTTCATGAAATATTGAAGCAAGAATTTACCAAGTGTCATGAGGTGAAGCAAAATGCTTGCTTATCTGTCAAATTAGGGAAAAGTATTGTATGCACAATCAACGCTGAGAAACAGTAGCAGAAATTAAATATCGTTTGTCAGTTAGCGTTGTACTAAGATGTAACTGATGCAATTCATCTTCACGATAATGTAAGTTGGCCGATTTTCATTGGTGTTCAGATTTGTTGACCTTTGGCATGAGAAAAGAAAAAAAAACGAGCATTCGAAGTATCTTTGTTCACATGTTGATCTAGTTCACTGCAGCTATTTCACAACAGTTACGATTGGGGATAGTTTCCGTTTGGGATTTACCTACGTTCTACTGGGAGGCCACTTTCAGTCCTGTCTTCAGGAATCAGCAACCACAATTGTTTAGGATATTCATCTTTTTAGCAAATTCGGACCAAATATATGATAGAGAGAGAAAGGAGGCCACTTTCAGGCCTGTCTTCAGGAATCAACTACATCTGCTTATTCATCATTTTTCGCAAGCTCTGACCAAATATACAAGATGGAACAAAATAAAGTTGCAAAAAGAGAGCAACTTCTAAAATTGGACTGCGGAAGTGATTTTGGTTTACCGAGGCAAAAATAGAAAATGGGAACCGGGTGGTGTTAAAAATATTGTCAGGTCAGTGAAAACCTTACACTTGCCAGCCTACCCATACAATTTATAAAATTCCTCTTTGTAATTCATTTCCGATATTCTGAAGTGTAGACATAGAAATCTTAGAAATTCTAAAGCAGTTTATAAATTTCAAGTTTAGTGGGAATAGATTATAAATGATACCAAATGATGTGAGAAATATGGATCACAAGTTGGAAATAAAGATTAGCAGTTTATGATCAGTGAATGGACATCTGTCGGAGGTGGTTATAAAACTTGAAAATAAACGTGTAAATGAGTTGGGGAGTGGAGAAAATGTCGAAGGATAATTTTTTGTATTTTGCCTACTTCATTAATCACATTTGTGAAATTTGCCTTTGTTTATTCCATAATCTATGGTGTTATTGCAACCCAGTTCCAACTGGAGCAGACACGTCGTCACCATAGTGCAGCGCCAGTCGGTGGGTTTTTCTTGGGGGGTGGGAGGGTGGGGGGGGGGGAGGAGGAGGGGATAGGGATTAATTTTATTTACTTAAGTAGAATGGCTTCGGATTGAACGGGACCTCGGGTACAACGCCATAAATTAAAATCCCCATTTCATACATTCTTAGAAGTAAAACAAACTTGTTTACAACCGCGGCACATAAGGCACACCTCTGATACAAGGGCGTTTTTAACGTCCCGACGTCACGGAATACATTGAGCAAAATACGGCGCGGCTGAGAGATCTATCGGGAGATGGGCAGAGAGGGAATGCGCGCGGGGGGGGGGGGGAGGGAGGTGATGACAGTGATTTAGAATGTCGGCATATGATGCAGTATATTCAAATGTAAAAATTGCTACTCCATTACATGTCAGCAGCTTTATAACATTGTCCATGCCTGTATATATATATATATATATATCCATTGATAATTCAATGTTGCAATAGACGTGCAAACATTGCACTGTTCTAAGTAGTTATGTCAATTGTACGCAGTTACTTGATCTGAACTTTTGTCTTTTGTATGTGACCAGTACCATGTAGGAGGTTGGAGGGTGCTACTGGTAGGTTTCTCCTTCTTTCCTATCCCCTCTTCCCCATCTGGTCTCTCCTTCTTGTCCTTTTCCTCCTGTCAGTCCACTGTCTGTGTCATGTATTGTTAAATGAATGAAAGAATGTTCACTATTGATATACTGTTGTTTTATTTGTAGTTTACTTTCAGCATTATTTCTACACTTTTGTTAGGAATTAAGTTGCAGGTCTGGACAATAATTATTTGTAAGATTATAAGCTGCCGTTTGAGAAATTCAGCAAGCATTTTTACTTCATCCGTTTGCTATAAGGTTTGATATCATTGCCTGTTCATAATTTTTCAGTTTTGAAAACTCAGAAATCTGATCTGCCTATGAAAAAGATTCAGTTACTTTGTACTTAATTATCCAGATGACTGGTTGACCCCGCACAAAAATATTATCTTGCCTAACTCAATAGATGTGATGAGATCTAAAAGGTTACTGTTTGAGTAAAGGAAAGTGATATCCTTGCTGAATTAAACCTGACCAAACCGCATTTTGTTCAAGAAAATGCAAACAATTGAAAACTTGGACAGATATTCTTCAAGTACAATGCCTTCATGTGACTTGACTGGTTTCAAAAAAGTAGTGGTAACAGAAATATTAAGTATCCTGCATGTATTAGAATTAAATCCTATGGGACAAAAAGTTGAAAACAGCAACTGACATGGTTATTATCACATAATTCACAGTTATCAGCTGGGATACTGATTAAAATGTTACGTCTTAGGAAAAAAATGTAGTCTTGATTTACATCTTTATATGGGCAAAATGTGTGACTGTTGCAAAATTTGAGTCAAATTGGAACTGGAAGGAAAAAAACAACAAACCAAACTGAAACACTGGAAATCTTAAATTTGATGTACCAAGTTAAAGTAAATATTGTAGGAAAACAGATACTCCTGGTAAATGTCAAATATGTTTAGTGCAAAAAAAAAAGTAAAAAAATAACATGCTGAACATTGACGTCATAAATCATAACAATATTCCTATAGAAAGGTAATGAAATGCTTGTTTCTTCAATGTTTATAGTGTCTGTTATTGCTGTATTATTTTCACCTGTAAACATGACGGGGATCAGCTGCCTTAATAATCTGAAAGGGTGAGGCGATTTTGGGGGAAGGGCCGGGTGGGGGGACGTCACAAAGTGATTTACTTCTTGAGTTTCATAATGTGCAGGGTTTGGGGTGGAGGACAGTACTTGAGTTAAGTTTATCCTTTCTGCAGTGTGCACTTCCATCAGTTCAGATCGTAAATTTCTTAAGTTTCACTTGAACCGACTGTGCAGAGGCTGCTTTCTAAGTGTGTTTCAAAGTCGTTTGATGCGTCCATTTTATTGGTCTAGACAAGTGGTGGAATTTCTTCTTTGTCCTGTTAACTTTGTTTTGAGATTGCTTCCATGATTTCTTTTGAGATTGTTTGTATGTAGATGTCTTTTAAACTCTCATTTCTCAAACTCAGACTATCGTATCAGTGTCGCAAGTTTTATAATCCAGGTTGGAATGTTTTGGTTTAAGTTTTTTGGATGATCAGCTTTATAGTGTTGTACAGTGGTTCCTCTTGTAAGTTTCTATAGGTAAGGGTTAAGTTTGTCTATTTTAGCAGTTTGGTGCCGAAGTTGATTTTGTCGTGGTTGATGTGGGTTCTGGACACACCAGTTTCGTTTTCTTCAGATAGTTTTAATTCTCCTGGAGTTTGACAGGTAGATTATTGTATCTGAAGCTCACTGACTCAGGTCCTGGCAAGTGGTCAAAGCAGCGTTGTCAAGAATTGTTTTCACCTGAACATTGGAGTGCACACTGCAGACTATTGTGATAAAGATGGGGTTTGAAAATGATGCAATTTTTTTTTTTTGAATAAAATATAAATTGTAAGATTTGGAAGTGCTGGTAACTTTTTTGGTAAAGAAAGCACAAATGATTTTAACCAAATTTGAAATTGTTGAAATTCACCATGTTGAAATGCCATGGTTAATTCAGGGGGATATTTTCGTTAAAAGTAACTCCAGGGATCACCAGTGATTTTCACAGGTTTGACAGTCTTTAAAAAATATTTCAAAAAATCAAGTGGGCTTCAGAAATAAAAATTATTTGCAAGTTATGGACTCAAATATTTACTTTTGAACCAAGAGGAAAAGGGCCAATCTTTAGTTCCAAGGGAGCTTGTGTTAGTTCCCATTTTCTTGTAGTGTAATCACCGCAATGGGCTTTTTGCACTGTAATTTGATGTTATCGATTTTTGTGATTTCTTAAACTTGGATTGGCAAACTTCTGTCGGGGGATGAGAAAGTTTGTCATTCATTATCTTATAATATTTAAAGCAGAAAACAAAATTACAATGAGAATAAATTTGATTTACTGTTGATTTATGATGCAGCTGATAATTTTAATTTGTAAAATCAGAGAGACAGGAAGATACCAAGTAATTGTCAGTGCTGTAAATTTTGATACCTGCAGGATACCATTGTCAGTCAGATTTTCAAATGTGAAAACAAAATTACAGTGGAATCGTAATGCCATAAGTCACCAGATGACAGGAAAAGGAACGGTTTTTTTCTGAATATCTCAGAATGTCAGAAATTGCTTATGCCATTAACGTAGAGCCATGAAGATATTGATTTCAGGTAAGTATATAAAATTTGAACAGGACGCTTCCTAATTTGATTATAATGTGAATGAGTGTAATGTGATGTTCATTCTAATTTATTTTTATTTTTTTTTGTCCGTCATTTAACTTATCAAATTATGTCAGTAAATGAATTGTTCTGTTAGTGTGAAAGCTGTAGTAAATCTGATTTCTTGAAACTTCCTACTGTGCTAAATGTATTGGACAGAAAAAAAAACACCACCTACAGAGCTTTTGGACTTTATATCATTACATTTTTTTGTTTTGTTGTTCCCCTTTTACTGCAGTGTATTTGATGGGACCTTTTATGAATTTTGTTTTACTGGATGGCTGGGTAATGGCAGAAAGGAAAGGCTGGGGACAGGGAGAAATTGGTTGCAAAAACTTATTTTACCAAATATATTGGGACAGAAAAAAAAAGGAACCTACATTGCTCTCGGACATTATAGTATTTAGCTTGAATTATATTGGTCTGTATTGACAGGAAGCCAGGACTTGATTTTGAAGGAGTTTTGTTTTTATTGGACAGGAAGGGTAAAGTTAGAAAGGAAAGATGGGGCGTGGGGGGGGGGGGGTTAGTTGCAATGGTCGGGTTTAACCCTTGACTACTTTTTATAAGTTCTTTGTGTTGGTCCCAGTTAACCTGTGACTTATGTTGAGTCGTCAATAATTCTGTGTAAAAGAAAATAACCCATTATTTTCAATGTATACAATTAATGAATTTAGTGAATTTTGTATTAGAATAAATGTGTGTTTTTCATATCACTGTTCTGTAAGACTGTAGTAATTCAAAAATTTGAAAAATCAATTTTCATAAATATATATTCAACTACATTCAAAGCCGCATCGAACGATCTTGGCCATAGACTCATAACTCATAAGCAAAAAAAAAACAAAAAAACCAACTGATTACAAAGCAAACTTTCAGAAAGTCATCGTAACTAACTAGACCACTTGTGCTAAAATGAAAGTTTTTTGCTTCTCCTGAAAAGTAGCCAAAATCGGTTTTTACAGTTTTAGGAAACAGTGATGGTATCATGTCCTTAATGCATTTTCTGATTTTCAATGCAATTTTCCCCTGTCTGTTCAAAATTGACAGTTTGTCCATGAAATGTCCATCAGTATGAAACTCAAATATTTATTGTAGACTTAATCTTGTTGTTGGTTATTTGGACAGAACCAACATTCAATATGTTGTATGAAGCAGATTGTTTAAATGTTCACCAATGTATACTGTATATGACTAGACACTGAACAGCATGCTGAGATTTCTCTTGTATTGTAGACTTTCATATCCTGGGAGCTGAACCGGGTCAATAATATTATTATCATACAGATAACATTAAGGTGATGCACAGTAGAGCCCAAACTCAAATTAATTTATTATTAAAGCCCCCTACCCAAACGTGTTTTACTCTCTGAGTTGCATACATGATTGTTGATTCTAGCCCAGGACCCCAGGCATTTTTATGCCACAGTGGGTCAAGGCCACCTGCAGTTAAAGCACAATATAAACCCATCCAGACGTTGTGCCACTGAATGCCGCTCAGTGACCGGTCTGAGAGAAGTTGTACTAGCGGTGTGAGCTATACAGGTAGGTATAATACATCCTGGACTCAACACTCAGTTCAGGCATGGGCCACAAGTCAAGGCGCCTGCCCTGTACGCACAATATACTAAACTGTCCTGACTTTGTGTCACTGAATGCCACTCAGTGACCAGTTTGAGATAAGTTGTGCTGGCGGGATGTGCCAAACAGGCAAGTATAACACAATAAATAGTGCAACTCCGACTCCATAAAATATTTAGTCCATCCCTCAAGTCCAAGTAAATTTAATGTCATCGTGACCTATGATGCAATAATATCCTTGTTCTTTACATTTGTGCTCTGCTGCGCAATGATTTTTGTTTTGTTTTGGGGGAGGATGGGGGCGTATACAGTGATGAAACAGTTATTGTCAAATCGGTTACTTTTTTGTTTTTAATAAATCAACTAAATAGTAAAGACTAAAGCTACAAAGCTTAAAACTTCACATCTAAATTTGTATCCTGTAGGCTAATAAAGTTGACGACAGTGAAATCGGTACTTTAGTCAAATAACCTTCACGAAAAATGTTGGCTTATCCAGTTATCAATTCATTCAGTACGCTGTTCAGATGTTCTCAGTTTCTAAAAGTAATTTATTTGGAGGGAATCAAATCGTCACCGTCTCGTAAAACCGTAGCAACTCAAAAATTTTTTAGAGATCGATCAACTACATTCAAAGCTGCATCAAATGCTCGTAATTATAGACTCTTAAGCAGAAAGATAATTGAACAGCAAAACTTTCAAAAATCATAACTAGAACAGTTGTGCTGAAATCAGCTTTTTGCTTCTCTTGAAAAGAAGTCAAAACCAGTTAGTTTCAGGGAATGGTGATAAAATGATCTGTTGATGCCATGAAAACTCTAGACTTAAATGTGAAACCTGTTACTTAAAATCAGTTTCGCAATGGGTTTCAGATCTATTTTCATGCGTTAATTCTACATAAATGCTATGATTTAAGAATAATATGAAAACAAACATGAAAAGTTCAAAATTTACTGCTTTTCATCTGACCATATACACTAACAGTTAAAGTTTGTACACATTTATTTTTCCATGCGTTTGCCAATTGTGTTTAATTAAATAAAAAACACATTCTGAAGTTCAAGCTTTTTGTCTGTTATCATTTTCATTGTCATGTGAGAGACGAGCTGAGAGATGTGATTGTTCGAAAGCCGGTGTGAAACTCAAAATACATGTATTTTTAAAAATTAATTTACATTTAGAGAGTGAATAGAGTTCGTATGCTTAGTCATTCGTTGTACGTTCATAAATGAAAGGTACAGAAATACCAATAAATAAGAGCGCACCAGAATGGGGTCTCATTTCAGATTCCTGGCTGCTGTTTTTAATGAGTGAATGTTTTTAGCACTGCAATAAAATTGCATTCACTTTGTCTCGTGTTCTGACGTCATGGCGAGGGTTCATTTGTGGTAAAGGTTTTCTAAAGTTGTTTCTTCTTTTTTCGGACCTGGATCTAACTTTCTCATGTAGAGTTTGAAACGCCGAAGACTTAATTCTCAAGACAGCCATTTTTCCTCGTCTCCCAAAACTTGGTGAAAATTCACCATATTATTATTATTTTTTTTTTATATACTGCATATCCAATATCGACGTCTTCTCATTTGTTTGCGTTTAAGAAGCCAGTACAGCATGAGCTTGGTTGCTGAGTCCATGGCTGATGGAATAATAATGTCAAAATAAAACCTGCACACGTAAGACATCACAAAAGAAAACGAATGAATTCATTCTGTGTCAGTCATTCGATTTCATGACCTCCCAGGTTGTCCTGAAAAAAAACAAAACAGGAATGAAATCCTGCAAGCTGTGTTCACACTCTTAGTACCACAATTTTAGATTTTTTTTGAAGGGAAAGAAAGGGGCCTATTCAATCTGTAGCCGACACTCAACACAACGTCATTTTCAACTGCCTCGGCCAGAAAAGATTTTTCCTGATAACGAGTTAATGGACGTCCGTTTAAAAGTAATGATATTGTTGATAAAAATATTTGCAAATTTTTTTATTCTGGTTAGGAAATTCAAAGAAATTAGATACAATATTACCTTGGGGCAGCTGGGCATTTTGCGTTCACGAATTCTTGCATTGTGACAAAATGTGGTAAAATGCGCACTGACATTAAAAAAAATAAATGGCATCATTGTCAGAGATGAATAAGGAAAGAACACCTACTGAATAGCGTTGAACTATCACTACAGGTCTATAGGGAACGAGATTTAATGACACAGTTACTATATTTAAATTTACCGATGACGTCGTGGTACATTCGAACTGTTCAACGCGGTGGTTAAGCACAGTTGTTATGGACTTTGTAAGGGCGATTCGAGGCACAAAGATCAACTGCACATGAAAAGTGTGTACAAAGTCCATAACTCTGTTTGACCGCCGCTTTGAACAGTTCGAATGTCCCATGACGTAAATCTAAATATTGTAACTGTGTCATTCAATCCAGTTTCCTATTGACTTCAGTTTTCCTCCAATTCTATTTAGCGTGGGGAAACTTGTGCTGTCACGAGTGGAGTGAGCGATAGTTAATAATTACGGGGGGAAAGGAGGAGAGTAAAATTAACGCACGTAGACAAGTAAGGGGAAAGCGTGCATGTGAGTGGGGGGTCTGAATGAGGCGAAAGCGCTGTATTACTATCACTGCAAGTTAGAAGGTCCTACTGAACGGACGCTAATAAGAGCCCAGCGGGCGAACATAAGGGGAGCAGTCGGAAGACGGATGAGTGTTTTTCCAGTGATGACTGGTAGGTAGAACGTTGATTGATGTATTACATTATATTCGTCTATTACCATGATGTAAATAAGTATATGTGAGGAATGTGGAAGTCCTTGATATTGGATATAGCAATGTGCGCCATGAGCGATAGATGAAAGTTGAGTTCATGGATTTGTAGCGCGAGTGAGTAGTGTGTACTCCGATGGAGGTGTGTTACCGTAAGATGTTTGGTGAGTGAAATGTGAACTGTTGTGTGTACGCTTCATGGGTTGTAAGGAGAGGTGGAGTGAATAGAAATGGTATGGCATTATACCAATGTAATGTTATTCTTGTAGGTGCCGAGGTCGGGCCAAAGAGCGCCGCCTACGGTGATAGGCCAGCATAGGGCCGGGGGCCACACATAGGCCAAGAGTGAGGCTGTCAGTGCAGGACAGTAGAGGCACATAAAGTCGTGGCAGTCAGGTCACGGACAGGGACGTAGATATGAGCGTGAATGTGATAATGTACTATTGCCATGTTGATGGGCTAGTGAACTGATAATGTACTATTGCCATGTTGATGGGCTAGTGAACTGATAATGTACTATTGCCATGTTGATGGGCTAGTGAACTGATAATGTACTATTGCCATGTTGATGGGCTAGTGAACTGATAAGGTGTATGACAATAGGAAGGTGATGTTGAGAGACTGCGGTGCCAGTGAATTATTAATGTGCTATTAAGGCCCTGAGGGGAGAGGCTGAGGCCGAAGTGCCTTTAGGAAGTAACTACCGGGTTGTGGATCCGAGGAAGAGTGTATGTGAGAATAAGGCCGGTGTACGGCAGTTAATTTCAATAATATAATGTACGTAATTGCGCTATTATCTGTATAATTATGTTTAATAAATGTGTGAGTCTGATGGGTTGTTCTGTTAAGTGTTAAACTTATTTGTTCGTGATTGTTGTCCTGTCATAAATTATTACATCTCCCAGTCTGGGATTTGTGACATGTGCCACCGTGGTAAGATTAACTAAATAGAGGCATCACCGTGTCCTATAAAGCACCCACAAAGCATGTCACCAAAATATTCTCAGTACCGGTAGTTTGATTGTTACCAATCTGTGGCGAATATCTGAATTGTTACTGCTGCTGTGCCGCCAACGAGAAGATTATTGTTGTGACCAAGTACATGTATTAGCTAAACCCAATCCTAGCAGTAAACCAAAGCTTGTCTCTCGACGTTTCACAATAAATAAATAAACAAATATATTATATTATATATAAATAAATTAATAAATACAAATCTCCGAGCAAACGAAACCAAGGTGTGGCCACATGTCACCTGGTAATCTTAATTTGCTCCGTGTTTTATCAGCCCTAGTTACGCCTATGGTTTCAGACAAAATCGTGCACTTAATAGATTTATTATGAAGGGAGACACTACCCATACAATCGTATTTGTCCTGGGCGCTGTTAATCCGACTTAAATCAATTGTCATTTACACGAACATTCTGTTTTCTGGCTTTATAAAATAATTCGTTTAGTATGCAAATGTGTTGAGGGCTGTGTTGAATATTCAAGGCTGATTGTCTGGAGCAGTGATTCTCAACCTGTGTCAGGCAATCGCCTCCTTAGGCTCCAAATTTTCTTTCATCACCCTCTCAACCCCCCCCCCCCCCCCACCCCCGATCCCGATCTTTATACAAAAATAGCAGATACATTTCATAAGAAAACAGATTACACACTAATTATGGCTCCAAGTTTTTCAAAGCCTAAATAATGACCATAGGCTTGTTGTCTATTATTATAAAACCGAAATCATTCTCTTAATGCACTAAAAAATGTGCCTTTTCTATTCATAAAATCCACCTAAACGTGCTGTTGAACAAGTCAGTAGCTGCCCTGAATTCGCTCCTAAATCACCCCCCTTTCTCTCTTTCCTGCGTTTTCGCTCCCCTGTTATCAAAATGCCCCCCCCCCCAACTCCCCCGAGGGGTCGATATCGCCCACATTGAGAACCACTTGTCTGGGGCATCAAGACCAGAAGTTAGGGAGAAAAAAAACACAACAACATGGCAAACATAAGAACATTTCCAATTCACATAAATACATTCCATTTTTAACCTCCCATGGATACTGGGCCAAAGTAGAGACATTAAATTGCCGAACTATGGCCTACAGAAAACATTGGGTCTAATTGCTTCAAATATGAACTTATTTAATGTATTCAGATTGATCCACCCCCGACCCCCCATCCCTCCTTTTGTCCTCCGACAAAAACAAGGAGAACAATAAACTATCAGTGAAGATAAGAAAACCGTGTGCATACTCATGAAACAGAGTTCCTCAAATGTTCTTTTTCTATACTGACAGTCATAATTACTGCGTGTCCTCCTCTGAAAGCGGTATAAAATAAGACTGACTATCAAACCAACCCTCAGATTTCTCTACGACTGCGTCACCAGTATTTTCGTTCCTATTGTTTTGTTTTTTTAGTAGGGCCAGAAGAAGTGTTTTTAGCTAAAGTTTACACCAGGCCTGGGCAGCCTTTTATATATTAAGGATCAGACCTGGAAAATGTGAGGGTTGAGAGAGCCGGGTACTGTCATCTTTTACAGTAAAGCCTTTCTTTAGACAGCATGTTTTTATAATTTTGGATTTTGATTTGAAGGGAAAGTAGGAGGGGGTGAGCATGCATACGAGCGTGTTATTTATTGGTTTTTGTAGCTCAGTGTGTAAAATAATTTCAGCCAACTGTTGGGGACGGCCAAAGTTGCCTAGGGGAACCGTAGCTTGTCCATAATAATATCTGAATGATTGTTCTTACTTGAACGTGCGTACCCCAAGATCTTTGGGCTGTGGGTACGTATTCTAACGCCTTTTTGTGACTCCAGAGCTGGAGAGCTCCTCCCGAAATACTCCTAACAGCACCTTCTTGTGTAATCATTCTTCCAGATTTTCTTTCTCTTTTCTTCCAGATTTTCTTTCTCTTTTCTTCCAGATTTTCTTTCTCTTTTCTTCCAGATTTTCTTTCTCTTTTCTTCCAGATTTTCTTTCTCTTTTCTTCCAGATTTTCTTTCTCTTTTCTTCCAGATTTTCTTTCTCTTTTCTTCCAGATTTTCTTTCTCTTTTCTTCCAGATTTTCTTTCTCTTTTCTTCCAGATTTTCTTTCTCTTTTCTTCCAGATTTTCTTTCTCTTTTCTTCCTGGTTTTTTTTCTTCTTTTTTTTCTGTTTTGAAAGGGTAAGGGGGCAGGGTTAGGGATTCGATAAGATTTAGGGTTGAAGGTAAGGACGGGGTTAAAGATAGTACGTATACGTACTCACCCCTAATGCCAAACGCTTGGGGGGGGGGGTACGTACAAGTAACAACAGGCTCTCTGGATTAGAAGGACAACAATTAATGACCAAATAATGTCTATATGAAAAGCACAGGGTCGTTTCTAAAACAAAGAAAAAAATTGAATCAAATTAATGAACATAACGAATGCTGGTGGTGAATTCCAGTCTAATGTTCAAATCTCAAAC